>KK119335.1:218821-228904 GCA_000611955.2 Stegodyphus mimosarum | reverse complement strand
CTTTTATAAGCTTTTTTAATTGTCAGTAGAACAATCTCAATTTTTCTAGATTTTTCTGGATGGCAACAGTAATTACGAGATATTTATTTATTAAGCATTAAATGCACGCGCTCTTTTATTTTTATCGTTATTTTTTTAACGTAGCTTTCTCTTCAAAAATCGTCTGCGTTGCACGGGAAATAAAAAAGGAATTTTAATTACTATTCTAAATAAATAGCCAAATAAATGTGAAATTCGTAACAGTATGCTGTCAATAGAACCTAGATAGGACGTTTGGGGGATATAAGGATGTTTTTAGGAAGTGAATGGGATATTCCGGGATATCCTGAGGATATAATAAGTAGGATTTCATATCCTGATAACATCCCGTACGCTGTCGGTGGGACTTAGTTAGGATGTCCTGAGGATATACTCGGATGTGAGCACTTAAAGAACTTGTTGATAATTCTACAATTATTGCATGTAGGTTAACTAAAATAAAAACCTTGATCGGGAGATAAGAATAACATAATTCAATTATTTTTAAAGTAAAAAATGCACAATTTTTCAACATATAAGAATAACAAAATTGAGCTCACGGTGTCAGGTAACAGGGTGGGTATAAGTACTTTTGATGGGGCCGATTGCACCCAAAATAGGAGGTGAACATCTAAAAAATATGTTATAGCAGTCCTATATACAGGGTGTCCCAAAAGGACCGCATAAACTCTGCACACCTAGATTCCTCGTAGGGAGTACATAAAAACTGCCCAAAGAAGTGTTCCTGTACGATTCATAGTTTACGAGAAAAATACGAAAAACAAATTATGACGTCATTGCCGGTGGGAAAAAAAACTTTATTGAACAACATATTAACAGCAGTATATGCACAATTTAAAGCGGATGTTCAAAGTGTCTACAGTGCATGTTGAGGCAGGCTTGAGCACGCCGTAGAATGGCTGTCATCACACGTTGCAGCATCGCGGGGTCCACCGAAGTGCAAGCAGCATGAGCAACATACAATCCGAGCTGTCTGAACCAATACTGAGATGAGCTGTTTGAGTTCGGCTTTTATAAGCTTTTTTAATTGTCAGTAGAACAATCTCAATTTTTCTAGATAAGTCCATTGGTGTTGTCACTACGTCTCGATACGCCAGTTCCAGATATGCGCGGCGAACGTTTTAAACATTATCGTCTGGAAAGATATGCCAATACTGTTGTTGATATGTCCAATAAAGGTTTTTTTTCTTGCACCGGCAGTGACGTCGTACTTTGTTTTTCGTATTTTTCTCGTAAACTGTGGATGGTACAGGAACGCTTCTTTGGGCAGTTTTTATGTACTCCCAACGAGGAACCTAACTGTGCAGAGTTTATGCGGTAGTTTTTTTGGGACACCCTGTACATAATTTCAACGCTCTAAGGCAATTCGTTTTGGAATTATGCGAGATATGTACGTACGTTCAGATGCGACAGAAAATCGCTTATGAGGCCATTTTAAATCCGTTTTATAATTCGTTTGTGGAAAAAACAGTCCTTTATTCTGTTCTTGTTTACATATGTCACTCAAAAACATCGCTAAACTGCATTCGATACCGGTCAAATTGAATATTTTCGCTGAAATATGATAACCGAAAATTTTCGCGTTTGCAATACTTCCTTTACTTTATAGAAGGAAGCAAATAATCTTACATTATTTCCTGGTAACCTTTGACGGCGGGACCAGTCGTGTACATTCGCAAATTACAGCTGTAGGTTTGAAACAAAAGCAAGTATCCAGTTGAGGTCTCTGTAGTATGGCATTTTGAAGTAATGAGGGTCTGAAACGTATTCTGCAGGTGTCTGGGGTACTATAATTGTAGAAAATCCAACAATGTGTTTCGAAAGTGAAAATTTATGCATCAAAACGGCTACATAATTTTACAGTGTACTGATGTTTTTGTGGCCAGGCAAAAAAATCGTAGAATAGTCTTCAGTTCAAATTCCGCTTTCGTGAAGAGTAGGTCAGGACGTAGAAGGTAATCGAAGCCCAGAAAGGCTAAAAAATATCGATAGATAAAGGTAATGTGATACTTGTAACGGAGTAGAAAGGAAGAAGATCGTCGAGTTACATGAGACAAAAAATATCAAGCAAAAACGACGTCATTAGGATCAGTATACCGTATTTTAAGAAAACAAACCGTATTTTTGTGGAAAACAAACTTGTGCCGTATAGATTTCTTACCCTTTCACTCTACTCTATCAAAACGGAGATTTGGATGGTAAAGATAGATGGATTTGGAAGAAATCCATCCTTCTCCACGACTCAAAAACTTCGACATTCACAATCATAGGTGAAATAAATGATAATCTGTAACTACGATCGCCAAGGAGTCATTGTGTGAGGTAAAATTCCAGGCGGAAAAAGTGTGACTGTACCATATTTTTCCGAGTGGTTACAAACATTTTGAAAAAAAAAAAGAAAAAAAACCTAACTTGCTTACGGATGGACACGAAAAGATTGTAACAAAATACGAATAAGAAATTTTACCTGATCCAATATAAGTTTAATCATGAGTCCTGAAAGAGGTTGACTGGAAATTTCCTTCCTGAAAGAGGTATCTTTAGAGACTGCCCAAGCCATTCGAAAACTGAAAAAATGCAGTCTCTACAAAGAACAGCAAAGCACTTAATTACGATTATTGAGAAGCACAGAGGCTAGATGAATAGCTAGGAGAAACTTCTTGAAAATAGACATTTGGGAGAAAAAAAATTGCAGTGCATTCTAAATAACTATCGCATTTGTATTTTGTGCTGCCCAATAGCAATTACATAACCTAAAAATAATAATTTGTGATAATAAAATTCCCACAAATCGAATAAATTACCATTTTACACTCTTAGACATAAAAAAAAAAAAAAACGACGCACCACGACGCACCGAGAAGATATAAAGCAAACTGGACACAAATTGATATGCATACAGGTTTCGACGGAAAATGCAAAATTTTGCATTTTGGCTGCCAATGAATGAACGGTTGTCGCTACAGCGCATCTGATCTGCGCAACTGGCAGGATATTTAAGAGGAGAAATTATTATTCCAGACCGTACATAGATGCCCTAAATTTGCAACACCTCAAGAAGTTATTTATATTATCAAGAAGCTCAAGAATCAAAAAGCCCCAGGGCACGACAAGCTTACAAACATTGCAATCAAACATCTCCCTACTAATGTTCTATGCAGATTTGTAAATATCATAAACGCATGCCTTACAAATTTATATTTTCCCGTTTGCTGGAAAAAAGCCAAAATTATCCTGATTCCTAAACCTGGCAAAGATCATATGAAGCCAGAAGGTTACCGACCTATCAGCCTTTTGCCTGGTCTAGGCAAAATTTACGAGCGAATTATTATGAACAGACTTCAAACTTATTTCGATCTTTTACCCAAGGAACAATTTGGATTTCAGAAAAACCTTTCAACTGTTAAACAGCTCGTTCGGCTAACTGAATTTATTGGAAATGCTCTGCATAACAAATCTTGTGTAGCCTTACTCATGCTAGACGTGGCGAAAGCCTTCGACCGCGTCTGGCATGAGGGGCTCATCTACAAGCTTATCTCCTTAAACATTGAACCGGAAATGATCAAGTTACTATACTCCTTTCTTACAAATAGAAAATTTTTTGTTTCCATAGAAAATGAACACTCAAGTCTCAGGAATATTAAAGCTTCTGTTCCACAAGGTTCTATTTTAGGACCCCTTCTTTATCTCTTTTATGTGTCAGATTTTCCGCCCCTGGATCTGATTAGCGGCTGCTTTATCGGCTGCTATGCGGACGATACTGCAGTGGCTGTCAGATCCATTAGGGCTGAACATGCAGTATTAAAACTTCAAAAATTTATGCCTTCCATTGAATCGTGGTGCACCAAGTGGCGTATTGCTATTAATGCATCAAAGTCTCAACTTTTACTCATCCGGAGAAGATATGCACGCAAAGGATTCTATGGTGAATTGAAATTATTTAATGAAAAAATACCACTTGTCACCAAAGCCAAGTACCTTGGTATCGTGCTGAACACCTCCTTTAAGTGGAATGATCATATTGCAAAAATTAAACAGAAGACCATAGGAGTAATTAACAGCCTCACTCCCTTACTTGGAAAATATTCAAGACTAGACCTTTATAAAAAACGTCACATATACACTGCTATTATTCGTCCAATTATGACATACGCTTCACCCGCATGGGCAGCCTATAAGGCAAAGGATATTAAAATTCTTCAAATTATTCAAAATAGATTCTTAAGATTAATTACCGGAGTTCACTTTTATGTTTCTAACGATATGCTACATAAGGATCTACAAATTGAAACTATGGAAAAATATCTGCACAAATTGAACAAAAATTTCTTCGATAAAGCCATAAATTGTGACCGACTGAAGCACTTCAACACGTTTGATTACATCATCCTTGAAGAGGACGTTGACCTTCGTGCACTTGCAGCATTCCTCACGCGGAGTGCTAACTTCCCCACGTAATAAAAATTCATGACTGGTTTCCGTTCACACAATGTTTAATATCCTGTACATGTTTGGTGCCTACCTTACTTATACTTTTCAATTTACATTAACTGTTTTGTAACTCATGATACTGTATCGTATTTAAACTTGTATATTTTATATTTATTATGCATTGTATATCTTTTCAGTCGTCTTGTATTTGCCACTTGTGGCTTCCCTTTTGACCTTTACTCTTTTATTTTTTATTTGTCTGGACTTTCAACGTCTTGTGGCCTTTTTAGGCAAATTTTGTCATTGAGCCGGTAAAGTTGCATTATTTGCAATAATTCGGCTATAAAATCATTGACTGACTGAGTGACTCCAGACCGTAAATTCTTAACGAATTTCATTCCGAAGCGATTTACACTGAACAACACACTACGCGAAAAAAAAAAACCTATGTGAACTAGAAATTCGCGATGGATTTTTGTGTTTTGTTATTGTCTATCAGTGAAGCAGCACAGTAGATGAACGTATGAAAGAAATTACATTAATAATATTGTTACGTGCGTACGGGTTCGTTATATATTGAATGCACAAGTCGTTAAAAAGTTTACAAAAATTTCTTCTTTCCACAAGAAATAAATTAAAATGCTGAAATATTTCTTCACAGATCTTCGCACAATATCACAATATCTCAAACGTTTAGCAAAAACTCAGTTCAAAACAGATAAAATAGTTCTATCTCACAGCGAAATCACTACAATCAATACAGCATTAAGTAAACAAACAGCAGTTCGCTTTTTACAGCTACAAGTATAACAGCAACAACAACAACTAACTAACTAACTGAGATGAGGTGTTTCACCTCGGCTTTTATAAGCTTTTTAATTATCAGTAGAACAATCACGATTTTTCTAGATTTTTCTGGATGGCAACAGTAATTACGAGATATTTATTTATTAAGCATTAAATGCACGCGCTCTTTTATTTTTATTGTTTTTTTTTTTTCGACGTAGCTTTCTCTTCAAAAATCGTCTGCGTTGCTAAGGCAACATGAAGCAAATCTAATTACAATTCTAAATAAATAGCCAAATAAATGTGAAATTCGTAACATTGCCCCCTTCCCAAGGACTGCACGTCCCGGGCAGTACAATCCCTGGACAGGAAGCCAAACTTACAACTAAAGCATCAGTGCTATAATAAACATTACTTTATAATAACAAAATAAACAATAATTAAAATAAGTGACTTTCAGCAAATTAAATTCTATCCAACGCGAAATACAATTCAAATACTAAGTACAAATACTATCAAATACAAATGCTATTAAACACAAATACTTATCAAATACTACTACTTAACAAATACAAATCAAATACTAAATACAAATAGGACCATGGTCTTATACTATGTACATTACTATTTACAATTATATACACTACGTACTATGGCCATAGTAATGAACTAACCTGTCATAATGAACGACTTTAGGTTTAGAGTTCGATGACTTACGGATCCGAACCACGACGTCGTTCAGCCTGTTTAGGACTGTGTAAGGACCATCCCAAGGTGATTGTAGTTTCGGAGAAAGTCCTTTTCGACGAGTCGGATTCCATAACCACACCTTGTCTCCTTCGTTGAAACGATGTCCAGTAGCTCTCGTGTCGTAGCGGGTCTTCATCTTCTCCGTCGCCAAGTTGACTCGCTCTCGTGCAAAGTTGTGCATCACTTCAAACCGGGCCTGGAGGTCTTGAATGTATTCCTCAGGCGATGAAGGCGCATCCGGAGGGCGACCAAACAAAAGATCACATGGCAGACGAAGGTCACGACCGAAGAGCATCTGAGATGGGGAATAGCCGGTAGTCTCGTGGACAGCACTGCGGTAAGCCAGTAAAAATAGTGGCAACTTCTTGTCCCAGTCCTGTTGGTTTCTGGAAACCACTAATGAGAGGTTATTGAGGATGGTTCGATTAAACCTCTCTACCATACCGTCCGACTGGGGATGTAAAGGCGTCGTTTGGGTTTTGTCAATGCCGAGTAGCTTGCAAAGTTCCTTGACTACAGCCGAGGTAAAATTCCTTCCCTGATCGGAATGTAACTGAAGAGGAACTCCGAACCTGGAAATCCAGTGCTGTATCATCATCTCTGCTACTGTGACAGCCTCTTGATCAGGAATAGGATACGCTTCAGGCCACTTGGTGAAATAATCGATGACAACGAGGATGTATTTGTTGCCATCAGTAGTTCGTGGCAGAGGTCCTAAGATGTCTAAGGCGATACGTTCAAAAGGTGCTCCTACATTGTAACGTTGCAGCTTCCCCCGGCTGCGTTTCTTCGGTCCTTTCCGACTTGTACAGGCATCGCAAAATCGGCACCACTTTTGCACGTCATCCTTTGTATTGTTCCAATAGAACCGCTCCCGAACTCTCTGCAAGGTCTTCATTATTCCGAAGTGACCTCCTGCAGGGCTGCTATGTAGTTCTTTAAGGACGTCAGGGATCCGGGATCTTGGAAGCACCAGCTGTCATCGGAATGTCTTTCCATCATCTGATTCGAATTTCCGATACAAGAAACCGTTTCGAATATGGAGTGAGTCCCAGAGAGCCCAATATTGTTTTGTCGTGGGACTATAGCTCGAAATGTCCTGCCAGGTAGGTTTTCTGTTTGAGGTCTCCATTAATACAATTATGGGTTTAATATCACGGTCTTCCATCCGGTCTTTCCTGATTTCCTTGTCACTCCATAGGTCTAGATCAGCCGATGTTGATGTTGTAATTTGCCGTGCGACTGAATTAACCAGTTGGTATTTAGCTTCGACCCTGGAACAATATCGGCAGTTTTCTGGGCAAGGTCTTCTAGACAAGGCGTTAGCGTTTCCGTGCGACTGTCTCTTGCGATGACGGATAGTGATGTCATATTCTTGGAGTCTCTGTATCTACCTGGCTATCTGACCCTCAGGATTTTTGAAATTTAAAAGCCAGGCCAATGATGCATGATCTGTGCGGAGCAGGAATTTTCTGCCGTATAGATAATGATGGAAATGTTCTACAGCTTTGACTATGGCGAGCAACTCTTTCCTGGTGACACAGTAATTCCTCTCCGGTTTAGATAGGCACTTGCTCCAGTAAGCCACTACACGTTCTTGGCCCTCTATTTCTTGGGACAGAACAGCGCCGACACTTTCATTACTCGCATCCGTGTCGAGAATAAATGGTCTGTCGAGCTGAGGATACGTCAGGATTGGAGCAGATGTTAAGGCTTTCTTCAGATTCTTAAATGCATCCTCACATTCTTTTGTCCACACGAACTTTTGCTTGCTCTCTGTCAGCTTGTGAAGGGGTCTCGCAATGGATGAAAAATCCTTCATGAATCTCCTATAGTAGGTACAAAGCCCTAGAAAGCTTCTCAGCTGGTGGACATTTTCGGGACGTCTCCAGTCTTTAACTGCTGACACTTTTTCAGAATCCGTGCGCACACCTTCAGCAGAGATGACATGTCCGAGATAAGTGACTTCCTGTCTGAATAATTTGCATTTAGCGGGACTCAACTTCAGATTGGCTTCTTTCAGTTTCTGAAGCACCTTTCTAAGATTTTCCAAATGTTCTTCGAAACTCTTCCCGACGATGATGATGTCATCCAGGTATATCAGACAGGCTTCGTATGAAAGACCTTTTAAAACAGTCTCCATTAGACGTTCGAATGTAGCCGGCGCATTACATAGTCCAAACGGCATCACCTTGAACTGCCAAAGTCCTTGTCCTGTAGTAAATGCCGTCTTTTCTCGGTCATCAGGATGTATTTCTACCTGCCAATATCCACTCTTTAAATCAAGTGTCGAGAACCACTTGCTTCCAGAAAGAGTATCCAGAATATCGTCAATTCTAGGAAGAGGGTAACTGTCTTTCTTCGTAACCTCGTTCAACCGGCGATAATCAACGCAAAATCTAGTTGACCCGTCTTTCTTCTTCACCAGGACGATGGGAGATGCCCAGGGACTTGCTGAAGGCTCGATGACATTGCTTTCTTGCATGTCCTTTAAAAGTGTTCGTACCTCTTCCTGTTTCGCAATCGGCAGACGTCTTGGATGTTGCTTGATTGGTGGATGGTCACCAGTATCGATTCTATGCTGAGTTAAACTGGTTCGACCCACGTCAGAAGACGAGCGGGAGAAAACATCTTGAAGATCTTTAATGACACGCTCGGCAACATTCTTTTCCTCATCGTTTAATTGCGCATTCTTTAATAACTCCGATTTAATGTTGTCTGAAGACACGGTTTTTGAGATGTTCCTTTTTCTTTCAACGCTGGTTACTGGAGTGCATTCTGCAATCACTTCACCTTTCTTAATAACTCTCGCCTTATCAGTTACATTGGCAACTCTCACCGGGATAACGGTCCCCGATAGGTCGACGAGTGCTGAGGCCATTTATACTCCTTTAGGACTATTACAATTCTTGAGATATTCCATAACGCCGTAGCGGAAATTTCTGTTTTCGGCTATGGATCCAGGAAGTAAAATTTCTGTTCTTGCCGGTATTGTGATATCGTCTTGTGCTATGATTTTGTGGATAGATTTCACTCCTTCATCATTAATCCCGAATAAAGTTATGTCCTCAGAGGCAGAATGCAGTTCGTTATTTTAAAAGTCCAACGAAAAATTGTATTTTCTTAAAAAGTCCAGTCCGAGTATGCAAGGGTCTGTAATTTCTGCTACATATGCCGTGTGATGATAAGCGGCACTTCCAAAGCTGATGTTAACGTTTAATTTCCCTTCTATATTGATCTTCTCGCCAGACACAGTCTGGAGAGTAACACAGGGCTCCGTCCAGATAAGTTTACCTTCAAGTTGTTGAGCCAAATCTTTTCGAATGATCGTAGCATTGGCTCCCGTGTCGATCGTCATGTTACAAGGAATTCCATTGATTTCCCCCATGATGAAAATTCCGTTATTGCCGCCACTCACTGCAGAAATCTGAAGCGCTTTAAACTGGGGCTTTTCATTACCTGGCAAAGTCCGCCCCGCGAGATGGCCACGAATTAGTTTCCCTCCTTCTTGAGAGGCGCGGTCTTAACATCCGTGCCCTGGGGTGTTCTACAGTTTCTTCGAATGTGCCCTTCAGCACCGCAGTTCCAGCACTTTACGAACGGTTTCTTGTCACCAGTATTCCGTGTCAAAGCATTCACCTTTCTGGTTAAATCGTCTAGGCGAGCAGAGATTGGATCCACTGGTTCTTGTATGTGAGCAGCTCTGATTGGGTGGCGGTTTCTACGAGTGGCTTGCTGGGCTGCCACGAATTTCATGGCATACACCAGAGCACTTTTTAAGTCCTTCACATCAGCCATTCGCAGTGCTTTCTGTATTTCAGGTCCCGGATGCCGTCGATGAAGTATTGCAGGGACAGGATTTCTCTTGTTTCTGTCGGGCACTCCGAAAAAGCGAGGTGGGACAGCCTTTCAACATCCGTGGCGAGCTTCTGGAGTGTTTCCGTAGGCTTCTGTTGACGGGATTTTAACTGCAGCCTGCTGTAATCTTTTAAACACTTCTCTCCAAAACGCAGCTCTAAAGCACCGGACAGAGCTTCGAAATTTAGCCTTTTGTTTTCGAGAAGAGTTTGAAGGATG
>KK119335.1:208120-218168 GCA_000611955.2 Stegodyphus mimosarum | reverse complement strand
ACCCCACTCCTGACACCAAAAATTGTTACGTGCGTACGGGTTCGTTATATATTGAATGCACAAGTCGTTAAAAAGTTAACAAAAATTTATTCTTTCCACAAGAAATGAATTAAAATACTGAAATATTTCTTCACAGATCTTCGCACAATATCACAATATCTCAAACGTTTAGCAAAAACTCAGTTCAAAACAGATAAAATAGTTCTATCTCTCAGCGAAATCGCTACAATCAATACAGCATTAAGTAAACAAACAGCAGTTCGCTTTTTACAGCTACAAGTATAACAGCAACAACAGCAACTAACTGAGATGAGGTGTTTCACCTCGGCTTTTATAAGCTTTTTAAATATCAGTAGAACAATCACGATTTTTCTAGATTTTTCTGGATGGCAACAGTAATTACGAGATATTTATTTATTAATCATTAAATGCGCGCGCTCTTTTATTTTTATTGCTATTTTTTTTTTTTTTTCGACGTAGCTTTCTCTTCAAAAATCGTCTGCGTTGCACGGGGAAATAAAAAGGAATTTTAATTACAATTGTAAATAAATAGCCAAATAAATGTGAATTTCGTAACAATATATATTGTTACTTTAACGATGAACATATTGAAATCAAAAATATGAATTATTCAAAAATTTGATCGTAACCTTAAAATCATACATTTATAACTGAAACTTTACGTGTAAATTTCTTTTAATATGCAATTTTTGTAAAAGAATATTACATGACAAAATTGTTGTTTTTTTTCTCTCTCTCTCTCTCTGTCTCCTTTTGGTTTGTACTTCTCTTTTGTCTATGTTTATTAATTTTTTGATAATTAAGATAATATTGTAGATGAGTAATATGACTGTTAAAACTGATGGCTAAAAATTACCATAAGTAAAAAAGTCCTTCTTCATCTGCGTTTTCTTACTTTCATGTCTGCAGAATTATTTTTCAATGCCTGGGAGTCTATGTTTTTCGGCCATCTGAACTTCAATAAAATGCCTAATAACGAAAAAACGAAATAAAATATCTTTTTTTTTATGATATTTTCTTTTTATTCACAAATATTTGTATTTTCTGTTTTTCTAAGAAGTGAAACATTTAATTAGATTCTGATACTTTGTTTTCATAAGATAAAGTACGAACCCTTTGTTAAAATTTTCATAGCTCACTGTAGCTTACATTGAGAGTCCATTCATCCGATTTGAAATTAGGAATGAATGAACAAATCGATCTTTCCATTTATTGGTCCTATCGACTCGAATACAGTGAGCCTGAGTAAAGAGGGAAATACCTTTCGTAAATATAAAAGCCATTATAAACGCGTTTCTAAATAATAATTTTAAAATATCACGCTCCTTTCAAAAGATTTATTAATTACAAATATAAATATGTACATTGAAAATTACGAAGGGAATAACAATTTGTAATTCCAGGAATAAGTATTTCTATATGTATGCAATAGGGCTTGAATAATTTGGATAGATAAATATTTTTTCTTCAACTAAATATTAGAATTTATTAACTATCAGCTTCTCATTAACTGTAGGTATCTATTCTCATCAGCAAATGATAACATCCTGGGTTCAAATTATAAGGTATATCTCCCACATTCTTAGCGTGCCTTCGTGGTGTAGTGGTCAGCACACTGAGCCGGTATTTCAGAGGTCCGTGGTTCGATTCCCGGCGAAGGCCTTGCATATTTTTCATGACTCCTGCTTCGAAATAAACCTAATGTCTCTACAGTGGCGCCCGAACTAAAAGGGTTGTGGATCATGACTCTCCACACCCAGGATTTGGCGACTAGGTCCCCTAAAAACCCTAGTCGCCCTTTAAAAAGAGGCGTATATAAGGTATATCTCCCACATTCT
Organism: Stegodyphus mimosarum; assembly: GCA_000611955.2. Lineage (NCBI taxonomy): Eukaryota > Metazoa > Arthropoda > Arachnida > Araneae > Eresidae > Stegodyphus > Stegodyphus mimosarum. The sequence continues at coordinate 216,309 of KK119335.1, read as the reverse complement.
TAGCGTGCCTTCGTGGTGTAATGGTCAGCACACTGAGCCGGTATTTCAGAGGTCCGTGGTTCGATCCCCGGCGAAGGAATTGCATATTTTTCATGTCTCCTGCTACCAAAAAATCCTAATGTCTCTACACTGGCGCCCGAACTAAAAGGGTTGTGGATGATGACTCTCCACACCCAGGATTCGGCGACTAGGTCCCCTAAAACCCCAGTCGCCCTTTAAAAAGGGGAGTATATAAGGTATATCTCCCACATTCTTAGCGTCCTTCGTGGTGTAGTGGTCAGCACACTGAGCCGGTATTTCAGAGGTCCGTTGTTCGATTCTCGGCGAAGGCCTTGCATATTTTTCATGACTCCTGCTTCGAAATTAACCTAATGTCTCTACAGTGGCGCCCGAACTAAAAGGGTTGTGGATGATGACTCTCCACACCCAGGATTTGGCGACTAGGTCCCCTAAAAACCGTAATCGCCCTTTAAAAAGGGGAGTATATAAGGTATATCTCCCACATTCTTAGCGTGCCTTCGTGGTGTAATGGTCAGCAAACTGAGCCGGTATTTCAGAGGTCCGTGGTTCGATCCCCGGCGAAGGAATTGCATATTTTTCATGTCTCCTGCTACTAAATAACCTAATGTCTCTACACTGGCGCCCGAACTAAAAAGGTGGTGGATGATGATTCTCCACCACCGCGATTTGGCGATTGGGTCCCCAAAACCCCAATCGCTCTTTATAAGGGGGAGTATATAAGGTATTTCTCCCGCCTTCTTCGCATGCCTTCGTGGTGTAGTGGTCTGCATGCTCGACGCGTAACCGAGAGGTCAGTGGTTCGATTCCCGGCGAAGGCGATGCTCATTTTTCATAGCTCCTGCTTCGTAATAACCTAATGTCTCTACAAAATGAACCCCGATAAAAGCTGATGGACTGTTACTGATATCTAAAGAGGGTTTATTAGAGTGAAAATGACAATTAAAATAAATTAAAATTACATTTAGTTTTTAAATTATTTATTTATTATATTAGTTTATTATTTATCATAATGGATTGGGATATTTGAATATGAATTAGCTGTATATTTAAGAAAAATATTATGACTGAGAGAATAGAAAAATGCTTTTTTGGAATGTTTGCATTCTTATAGAATGCAGAAGAATTCAATTTTACTCAATGGAAATTAAAACTTATTAGCTAATTATTCTGTCCTCTATCCAGCACCTTAGTTCAAAGATCCGTATTAATGTGGCATATATATTTTTTTAATTTAAATGCTTCAAGAATAATTAGAAAAGAACTTAATTCTCTTCTTATCCTTAAATTTTTTCATTAATAAAACTGCATTTTCAGCTATAATCATGTGAAATAATTCTCTAAATATAATTCAGAGCAGAAAAAATAAGATACATAAATGGGTTGGAAATGGAATTAGCAATGAGATTCTCTTTACGAAATATGATTAAGTTTACAAAAAGTCTACGAAGCGAAGTAATTCCGTAGAATATTATATAACTCACTAGGATTAAATTGCACTGAATTACACTTTATAAGCGACATGTAAATATAATTTAATGTGGATGTGTGTGTGTGACTCACTAGCGGCTGAGCGGAAAAGTCGTTGAACACTGGTAGGCCGATCTGGGGTTCGAATCCCGGTGAACGGGATGGTTGTATTGGCGTTTTTGTGGTTTTCCCCGTGTGTAACGTGTATACGAGTCAGTTTTGCTTAGAAAGTCATCCACCGAGGCATCCTTACCCTAGGCAAATAGCCGTCAAGTGCTTTGGTATAATCAAACAAACCAGACCAAACAATATATATAAGTAGCTTAAAAACTGCTGTATTTTATGTATATTTATAAAATGGTATATATATTTACATGTAAGATAAAAAAAATAAGTAAATCAAAATTATAATTTAAAATGCCTCTTAATTGCTCATTTTTAATTTCGGTACTTCCTCTCTAGTAAAAACTTTTTCTAAACTGCGTCATATCTAAAAATTAATTCCGCATTATGTCATCTTAAAACATCTGCATTGACTTTCAGTTTTATCTAATGAAATTAACGAAGTATTTTACCATAAATACCTTTGCAATCCAACTACCTTCCCTCTTTCTCTGCCTATGCTAGCTATATAAAGGCCGTCTCTTGCTCGGCTACTTTTTTAAAAATGTAATGCTCCATGATCAAAATTGTGGGCTGCAGATTGGCCCCACTGTGAAGTGAACAGGTAATAACGATATATTTGGAATATCAAGTGATTTGTGATTCTTCTAAAGCTCCTGGTATCTTCTGCTACGTAATGGATATTTTCAGTAATCTTCTAATCCTCAATCCACTCAAATAATAATAAAATAATATCTTCCCTAGTCAAGCACTCATCTCTCATCAATTTACTGCAAGGAACTAAATCTTATAGACGGATATATGTTTGTATACATGTATATAAGTAACTTCTAATTGCTTCGAAACCTAATTAACCATTTATATTACTATTACATAAATATATTCACGTTAATAAACATTGTATATTCAAGATATTTTTCTTTGATATTTTATACCTTGTTCTAGATTCTGTTCCATTTATATATACATAACTATACATATAATTATATATATATATGGATTCCGTATTAGCTACTACATATAAAACCAAAAAGTGTATTAATAATGTATTTTTCAGTATTATTAACTTCATTATGAAGAATTTTCTGCAATCTAGTTTGCGTTATTTTATTCATAAGTCTCAAATTAAAAACAATTTAATGTTTATATGGCATTAGAAAATTAACCAAAGAGCAGCTACCACAATGTAATTCAAAAACAGTCCTTAGACGTGAAAAGGTTGAAAGTCAATTGGGTTTAGATTATTTTCTCAGATACTCAGATACTTCGCATACATTAACATAGCATTCAAAATGCAAAACTCAATATTTATTACAGATTCATTGATGTAACAAATATATATCTTTCAACGCCTATGGCTTTTAAAAAAAAAGATGTTATTTGCCTTACAGTTTATCGTTCATTAATACATATTCAGTGTACAAAATCGCATTTATTCGAAGAATTCAATTTGTATTTTCATTTTCTCTGTATAAAACTGAATACAGAGAAGTTAGATGTTTAAACGATCCCCACATTTTCTGACGACTCCAAGTGACATTATCCCCCTTTTTTCAGCTGCCCCCGGAAAAAAGGGGTTCGAAATTTATGACTTCGCCGCATATAGGTAACATTCTCCCTCTCAAGCTTGCCCGCCTCCTCGCAACTGCGGACGTTGCGGGGCTCTTAAGCCGGCCCAGAAAAAGATGCAGAAAAAGATCAGAGAAAGATGCAAGGTTATTGTTGATTTGGATACTGAATTTAACTACACAAATTAGCAAGTTATCGCTACGTTTAAAATAGTATGACAAAGACTTCCGAATGTTAAAATTAACTTTTTATTTAGTTTTAGCTTTTGCCATAAAGCACTACTTATGCTACAGATAAACCACTATTTGTGGCTATGCAACTTAAGAAATAACAGTCAATTCAATTTAAACATTGCTAAGTTGTCTAAGACTACACAGGAAATAAACTAAACTATAGGCTGGTTCATCTACTAATTTTATCGTTACGCAGTTTAAAGCAATAGGCTAGAGAAAAATACCAAAACAGTTACTTCTGGATAAAGCTGTCAAAATTCTAATAGCCTTAACAGAAGCTCTCTGTCTGCAGCATTCAAAAACCTCAGCTTATATGCACTTAAAGCTAATTTGCATTCTTGTGAGGAATATGCAAAGAAGATATCGTAATAGAGATCGAAATAATAATAAATTATTAATGAAAATAAAATGTAATACAAAGGTTTAAGCAAACCTTTTTATTAAGTCTTTGAACTGAACAAATGCACAGCTCGTACTTATAATCAGTCCGCTACGAAATCTAAACAGAAAACTTTTAAAGTGTTTAGCTCTTGAAATTTACAAGGGAAAATCCGACCAAGCTTCAGGGCTAAAGGGCTGGTTCTTCGGCTTCTCGCAGCTGAAACAGAAAGAAGAGAGTAAATGACGTAGTTTGGTTCATTTGCGAATCTTTATCTTCGAAAGTGTCTTATTCAGCCTTAGTTTTATATGTATTTGTTTATAAATTAGAAAACTTTGAAGAAATGTATATTAAGCAATATAAGCCGAAATTTTAGCTACTGAAATTCCAATATATAATAATTTATATCTGAACAAGCGATCTAACTAAATATTAAATTAAACTCTTCGATGCCTAATACACCAGCTTAAACTAACCTTTAAGGTAGAATATACCCTAAAAAGGAATAGTTAATTTTTTTCACTGTATTTTTTTAATGTATGTAAATGGTAACCCATCAATGGTAATAAGCATTGATAAATTTCTGTATTTATGAAAAATTCCTTTAGCGTTATAATGTCACGAATAATGTTTTTGATGTTAGTCAGAATATGGTTTGCATTAGGAACATTAAACAAAATATGCAAGTACATTTTCAGTCTGAATGCTAGAAAGACCGTATGCATCTATCTGATTCAAAATTAATTAATGCTAATAATAAACTTCATAATACAATCGGGGTAAATTTCGCTTCTTTTAATTTTGTATTTCAATTAAGCTGGGAATGAGTTAATCAGATTTTTGTAAGCTTTTGCAATGATTATAACATTATTAAGCATAATCAGCATTACTGTGCAGCGTCAGTTACTCATAAAACAATGAAAATATTTTAAAATGGTATTTTTACTTCCTTGTACGAAGTAAAAAGGAAGTATTGTAATCGCTAAAAATTTGGTGTATCATATTTCAACGAAAATATCCATTTTGGTCGCTATCGAATGCAATTTAAGGATGATTTTGCGTACATTTGTACGTAAGCATAGAATAAAGAACTCGTTTTCCTCCCAAAAAATATAAAACTATTTTGAAATGGGTTCTGTAGAGATTTTTTCATGTTGTCTATGCGTACGTGAGTTCCTATGTTGTATGTATCTCGCATAACTTAAAAACGAGTAGCTTCAGAACGTTGAAATTTTCTATATAAGACTGCTATAACATGCAGGTGTGCACCTCTTATTTTGGTTGCAATCAACCGCACCAAAAGCATATATATATACACATACATACATATATACACATACATATATACACATACATATACACTCATGGACAAAAAAATTAGCGCACCAAGAAGGAGTCGTCAAAATGAAACGAAATTTTACATACGTAATGACTACTTTGATATAAGTAAATGATAAGAAAATCAAAGAAAAAGGATAATTTATTTCAGAGAAAAAGGCAAAAGAACGGAGGAGTTAATACTCCGTTGGACCCCCTCTAGCGCGAATGCACGATTCGATACGATCGGGCATTGAGTCATACAAGTTCTGTATGATGTTTTGAGACATTTCGTTCCATATTTGCTGTAACCTTGCCTCTAGTTCGTTCAAACTCTTGGGATGCCCAACTCGTCGTCCCGAATGATCCTGGATATGCTCGATTGGAGACAAATCTGGGGATCGAGCAGGCCAAGGAATGGTAGTTACAGTGCGGAGACAGTCTTGTGACACCCTTGCCATATGAGGCCGAGTACTGTCTTGTTAAAAAAATGGCTCCTGGAAGCCGTTGCATGAGTGGCAACACATGTGGTTGCAGGATTTCATGAACATATCGCTGGGCTGTCATGGTGCCACGGAACAATACTAGGGGTGACCGTGTATTGTAAGCAATGGCACCCTATACCATCACACCAGCTGTGGGAGCGATATGTCGTTGTACAGCAAAGGCAGGATTGAGGCGTTCACCACGGGCTCTCCACACACGACCACGACTGTCATCACTACCGAGATTGAATCTGGATTCGTCGCTAAAGACGACCTGGTTCCATTCCGCTGCAGTCCAGTTTCCTTGTGCTCGACACCACTCCAAACGAAGGCGTCGATGGGTGGGCATCAAGGGCAGCACACGTAATGGGCGCCGCGATACCAACTGTCCTTTAGCCAGGCGCCTTCGTGTGGTTCACAGGGGTCACTAGTGAAGGTACTACCTGTGCCTGGATGGCGGTCGATGAAGCAGTTGGCTGTACGCGTGCATTCCTTACGATGTGGCGGTCTTCTCGACGACTGGTCTATCGAGGGCGTTCTGAGCCTGGTCTTCGTGTACATGACATTTCTCGGGTCCACTGGTCCCAACACCTCCTCACAACACAATCAGAGCGGCATAATTGACGAGCTAATCGCCTAGCTGACCACCCAGCTTCCATCATCCCGAGGATTCTCCCCCTCTCAAACTGCGACAACTGCTCATATTGTCTTCGAACACGGCGTAATGGCATGTCTACCTCAGCTCTTCCTTTGTAAATGATTCAGCACACTCAAACAAGCTTTGGTTACCTGTTTCATACTCCACAGAGTACGACGTTCAGCGCCCTCTACCGGCTATACGTAATGCGCAATCACGCTGCATTTCGAATCATTTGCATATCTCCCCGACATGTATCTTACAAGTTTCGTTACGATCCCGCAATTATTTCTTGGTGCGCTAATTTTTTTGTCCATGAGTGTATACACATATATATATGCACTCTGTTAGTCGGCTCAGTGAGTTCCGTTTCTTTGGTTTTATATGTTTGTAAATTGTGCATTTTTTGCTTTAAAAATGATTGAATTATGTTGTTCTTATCTTCCTGTTAACTTTTCTATGCCTTTATTTAACCTGCATGTTATAGTTGTAGAATTATCAACAATTAAAAACTGTTCTAGTGCGGCTAAGCTTAATTTTTTTGGCCACAGCTGCCATATTTGTTTACATTTCAAACTTAGCAGAATAGTGGATTTGTTGCCAATCTAGAGGAACTAAGCTTCGCAACAACAAAGTAATATTTTCTTTTATTATTGCGAATTAAATTATCCTTAAGCCATTCTGGAATTATCATTTGAGCTATTAAATTATCCCATATATTTGCCGAGCAAAGCGTCCCCAACAAATTAAGTCAGTTTCCACGCCTTCAGTATCATTTTGATTAGTAAGACCAAAAATAAACTTTGTGCACCGAAAAATATGCCCTCTTGCCCGCTGGCCGAATTGCTTGTTTTAGCGTAGAAATTGTAATTTTAATTGAAATTTTTTTTAAATTTTTTTAACTGTATTTGGTATTTTATGTTTTTCTATATTTATCAATTTTTAATATAGATGTTTTGAGTTTTTATGTATTTTTGCCTTGTCGCGAGGTTAGAAGTGAATTAATTGAATGAGAAATATATCTTTAATGAAATTCGAGGAAATAAGTTTAAATGAAAGGCAGGAAAAAGTGCGTATAGTTTAATATTCTGTACAAGGAAGTCATGTGGTGTGCACATCAGATTTTTATACTTTTGTATAACAGCATGCATTCTTACATTCTAAAAATATATTCTTTGATACTAATTTATCTTCATGAAGAAGTTCGAGATTTATATAGTTTTATAAATAAGTAATTGAAATAAATCTTATAACAAATTACATGACTAATAAATCAAATAAGGATTCCAAATGTTACTTTTGAACTGATTAAAAGGGATTAAGTTTTATGACTTATTTTGTATATCGTTTGACTCGCTAATCCGCTGTTCAGTTTCAGCCATTTACTTGTTTTCTGATCAGCTTTTCTCTCTGACATAAGGCATGAATTCTTATTCAAGTGTGAATCCTTATGAACGTAAACCCCAAAAATAAAAGAAGGAATTTGCTATTGACGAAGGGAAAACTTTTGGCAAGTTCAATGAACTTTCACAAATATTTTTGATATTGCACACAAAGAAGGATCTTTATCTTTCACGTGATACATATTATGAATTGCCACATAAGCTACAGATTCTTGTTCATGTGCAGACATATTTTTTTAGTCCAAAGGGATTTAGTCCCGAAGGACTATTACTTTCGTTTTGCGATTTTGCGTCGATTCACTCTGAATACCCGTTTCACTTTTCAAATTGTTGCCACTAAATGCTATCGCTCTGCATTAAATTTTAAAAAATGAAAAATCTGCATAAATGTATGCATGTTTCTCGCATTGTGATAAAACCTAGAGCCATCGAATTTTGAATGACGTAATCCTACTGCGAATATGGGGATCTGGAAGCCCTAATTTTGAATTTGAAATTTGCTTTATTATCGATTTTATGTTTTGTAACATTTCAACGAATTTCTGATTAACAAAC
>KK119335.1:177363-207917 GCA_000611955.2 Stegodyphus mimosarum | reverse complement strand
TTAAAATCTGAAATTTTTCAGTTTTTTTTTTGCTTTTTTTTTTTTTTTTTTTTCTTTAAATTACAACTTTTTTTTTCCAAGAAAGTATGTACATTCATATTAGATTGTCTTCGTAATTAACTGAATAGTCTTCGAATAAGGAAAACTAGAAAAAAAAAAAATTCTTACAGCTCTTTCGTTAAATACACCTCAAATTACTTTTCATCTTCATAGTCATTAACATTTGCTTCTGGCGATAAGTTAAGCAAAGCTCATTATTAACCCTAATTTTGAATCATGTCAGAGTCTAGAATCTATAAGGATCTCATCGAATCTGGATAGAAATTCGTCAGTTGCATTTTAGTAAGTTGTTTCCATCTACACTCACGTTTGTGAAAATTGCAACACCATGAAGGACTTACGCGAGTGAGCTGAAATTTTCAGGAAATGCAAAGTAGCGCATGATATGCAAATGATTAGAATTGCAAATCCGTAGCGCATGCGTATGCTGAGCAGCGCCCTCTGAACGGCTGATGGATCCGAATAAATAGACGGCTGTAGCGAGGCGTGTATGGTTATCGGTGGTTATCTGCTAGTGGTAAACGTTAACTCAATCTGTACTTATGCCTCGTCGACGAAAGAGAGCGAGATTTGAACAACTTACAGAGTTTGAACGAGGGAGAATCATCGGCCTTCGTGAAGCTGGATTGTCGTATCGTGCAGTAGCCTCTCGTGTGCAGCGTAACAGCAGCACAGTGATGCGCGTTTGGAAGCAGTGGACGGACGAGTGTCGGACAACTCGGAAATCCGGGAGTGGACCCCGAAATGTGACGTCAGCTCGCGATGATAGACACCTGGTCCGCATGGCGCGGACGGACCGTACAGCTTCCTCTAGACAATTGGCAGCACTGTGGTCAATAGCTACAGGTGTTTCATTGTGTGCTTCATCAATTCGTAGACGTCTGCTGCAGTGTGGACTGCGCGCACGGACTCCTTTATACAGGATCCCCCTAACGCACGACCATCGCCGCCTGCGGCTACAATGGGCCAATCAGCATAGAGACTGGCGTGCTGATTGGCAGCATGTCGTGTTTTCTGACGAATCCCGCTTTAATTTGTGGTACCATGATGGCCGCATTCGTGTCAGACGCTATGCCGGTGAACGCCACCTTCCGGAGTGCATTATCGAACGCCACAGTGGACGAACACCCGGAGTTATGGTCTGGGGCGCCATAGCATATCATAGACGATCTCAATTGCTACGAATTGTGGGCAATCTGAACAGCAACCGGTATATCCGTGAAGTTCTACAGCCCGAAGCTGTTCCCTTCCTTCAAAGCTTGCCAGGCGCTGTATTTCAACAGGACAATGCCCGCCCTCATACTGCTCGGATTGTTAAATCCTTCTTTGCAGCGCAGCAGGTACAGCTTCTTCCTTGGCCTGCGTGTTCCCCGGATATGTCGCCAATTGAACATGTGTGGGATGTCATTGGTCGGCGTCTTGCTCGTGATCCTCGTCCTGTTGCGTCTGCAGACGAACTTTGGGTACGCGTACAAACGATATGGAATGCTCTTCCTCAGTCAGACATTCAAACTTTGTTTGACTCCATGCCACGTCGTGTAGCAGCACTTATTGCGGCGCGTGGTGGCCACACAAAATACTGATTCTGATATCTTGTTCTTGTTTGTTTGCTTTGAACATTTAATCATTTATTTGTACCACTACCACTCAACTGTGTATTAAATTGCATTCAATTATGACGATTCCTTCTTGGTGTTGCAATTTTCACAAACGTGAGTGTATAATAGCAGATCACTTAAAATGCCAGGGATGCATTCAGTGTACTTCCACTTGGAAGCGGATATCCATTTTTACTTCCTTGTTCGAAGTAAAGGAAGTATTGTTATCATGGAAAATTCCGGGTACCATATTTCAACAAAAATATCCATTTTGACCGCTTTCCAATGCGCATTAACGATGATTTTGCGAGACATCTTTACGTAAGAACAGAATAAAGGACTCTTTTCCCCCAAAACAAATTATAAAACTGATTTAAATGGATTCCGGAGAGATTTTTTTCGTGGTGTCTGTGCGTACATATGTATGTAAGTATGTATCTGGCATAATTCAAATACGAGTAGCCTTAGAACGTTGAAATTTTACATATAGGACTGCTATAGCATGTCGTTGTGCGCCTCCTTTTTTGGTGGCAATCGGCCACAACAAAAATATATAAATATAGAGAGAGATATATAGATATATATACATGCCTACCCACTCTGTTACTCGGGTTCGTGAGCTCAGTTTTCTTATTCTTATATATTTCTAAATTGGGCATTTTTTTGCTTAAAAATGATTGAATTATGTTGTCCTTATCTTCCCGTTAAGGTTTTTATTCCTTTACAAAACCTGCATGTAATAGTTGTAGAATTAGCAACAATTTAAAAGTTGTTTAAGTGCGACTAAGCCTATTTTTTTACAATAGCAGCTATATTTATTTACATTTGAAACTTAGCAGAATAGTGGATTTGTTGCCAATCTAGAGAAACTAAGCCTCGGAACAACAATGATAACGCCTTCTTTTATTATTACGAATTAAATCATGCTTAATCCATTCTGGAATTATTATTTAAAGTAATAAATTATCCCATATATTGACTCAGCATAGGGTCCACAGCAAATTGAGTAAGTTTCTACATCTTCAGTATCTTTTTGCCGAGTGAAACCAAACGTAAACTTTCAGAGTTTTGTGTACCGAAAAATCTGCCCTTTTGATCGCTGGCTAAAATGTTTGCTTTTTGCGTAGAAACTCTAATTTTTAAATAGGAAGTGCTGATAAAAAAACAAAATTTCTGCTTCATAAATATTTACTGCATGAGCAATAAAAATAGTATACATTAATGCATAAAATGATTGTAATTCTAAATGAAATATAATGAATGCCTCTTTTAATATTTAAATATAATTATTAGCCCAGAGGAGCGTTAGCTCAGAAGGGCTTTTAATTTCGTTTCTGCATTTTGCGTCGATTCGCTGTAAATGTCCGTATCACTTTTCAAACTGTTGCCACCAAATATTATAGCCCTATGTACATTTAAAGAAATTAAATAATGAAGAATCTGCATAAATATATGTATTTTTCTCTCACTGCGTTAAAACAATGGTACCTAGAGCCATCAAATTTTGAATACCGTAATCCTTCTCCGAATATGGGCATCTGGAAGCCCAAATTTGAAATTTGGAATTTGTTTTATTATCGATTTCATATTTTGTAACACTTTAACGAATTTTTGATTAAGAAACTCAACGATTTCAAAGCGAGCAATGGCAATACTGTACAGAAAGAAAACAAAAAAACATTATCTCCAGAGCGTGAGACTGTGCATCAGAAATTCTAAAGATACGCTCCTTTTAAAATTATTCTGCAATATTGCTGCTGAATTGAATTTTATACTTTAAGTGCGACGAACATGATATTTAATAAATAAAGGCAACTCAGAAAACATTAAAAAACGTCCCTTTGAGCGTAATGTAAAATCTGAAAGCTTTTGAATTTGTGTGTGTGTGTGTTCTTTTATTATGAAGATTTGAATGAGTAATCAGAAAGTATTAACACAGGTTTTCAACCAGGTTCTGTTATCGTCTGTTCAAACTGAATGCAATTTTTAATGTTTTAAATTTTACGGCTGCTGTTTGGATATCTAAGTAAAAATACTTCACGATGGTTTAGACTAGAAAAGAACCTATATATTAGAAATCAGAATGCATGAAAATTAGCAAGATATAGTGCATCATGTACATATGTACTGAGGCTTTGTTAAATAAGTAAAATTTTTGTAAAGTATCTTTTGACCTACTTCATATAATTTAATTACATTAAACATGTTTTACAGTGCATTAAAAAGAATTTGCTTAAAGATTTTTTAAAGTACATTTGCATTACTTTTATGTGCTTAGATTTTAATTCGTTAGACAGGAGAGAGAAATAACTTAATACCAGCATTCTGGTTTGCATTTGAAGATGGACGACAACTGAAATGGAGCTTTCAAGATTTTCAGCGAGAAACAATGAGGTAAACCTTCTCTGTAATTCCTGTTCACATAACACTGACATTACACTGATACATTAACACTGTTAACATGTTTTCGAACTTAATATCTGCAAAAAGACGGCAAAAAAATCTTTTTCTTAGTGATAAAAAATCCGAGATCCAATTACCAAAATTCAGTAATTTTTATTTGCTTAACATTAAGACTCCGTCAGTGTTCCAGAATACAGTTCGAAGAATTTTTTTACAGTATTTTTTCTTTTGCTTCTAATATGCACATATGGACCAACTGCTTAAGTTATTTATTTTCTTTACTGAAGTATATTTTATTCAGTCTGTATGATGTGATCTTTGCAAATCTATCCCCTATGTACACATCGGTTATCGCTTTTCTAGATAAGCATATTTGAGTATATATGTATTTGCCTTGTTCCTGCTACGAAAGTGTTTTTTTATCTTTGGTGTATTGAACTTTCCAACATCTCTGCCTGCTTTTCTATGGAACCTTTGCTTCCATAAAGCTTAATATTTTCTTACTGATAATAATTCTAAAAATAAAAATAAGAAAGGAATTCATGAGTGTTAACAGTTGAGAACTGAGAACAGACAAGGTCAGGAGTGCTTTACCGTAGAGTTAACAGGTACTGCCCTTTCGGTTATTGCCCCACAGGTATTGTCATTTCAGGTCAATAGGTATTTAGCAGAAAATTTCTGCGCGTATAACGCTTTTTTAAGATGCAGTACTTCAACAGCATTAACGCTTGAGCAGATGTTTAAGAACAAATGCATTGTATATGTGTGGGCCCTACATTTAGACAAAACGGTGCTTGTGATGAATGAACTTCATAATTATTTGTCCCGAGTGGAGGCTATATGCCAGTAACTTGTAGCTTGGAAACTATGATTTGTTGTATTTTATATGCTTTATTTACATTGTTTACATGAACAAGATTTGGTGGCAGAAAGTTCCTCAGTTACCTTTGGCATGCTTATTTCCCTCAGTATCTCAATACTCATCAGAGGAAAAGGATTCACTTTTGTTTAACCTACAATGGGCTTGTAATTACTTTTTGATAAACATATCAATCATGGTAGCCAAACATTTTATCCTCTTCTTTCTCTGATATCAATCATTTAGTATAACTTACACTTCGACAGAAGGTTTTCTGTCTCTGTTATACATAAGCACAGCAGTAAGACAGATCAGGCTTAGTACGGTCTCAACTTTAAAAAACGATCCGCCTGTTACCACCTTGCACAGATAAAATTGCATTTACGAAGCCTAAAGACTGAATATTTTATACCTATTTCAGTGAAGCTTCTCTAAGGTCTAATGACAACAGGTGGGATCTTGCATTTGATAGCAAAAACATGACTTCAGTACTCGGGATATCCAGTTTCAAAGACTGGGTGTGAATTGGAAGATACCCAACCAGTAAGAGAAACTTCAAAAGTATGCCTTTTAAGTCTTAGTGAGCCTCTACATCTGAATCAAACAGCTATTGAAGCAATCATTAAATATTTGCGCTCTAAACTAGGTATTTTGTTAAACTTCACGACAGTGGAATTTTTATTTTGCTTTTTTGTTTTTAGTTTAGAACATTTGGGTTCATGATTTATAAACAAGCAAGATTTTATTATTTTGACACTTGGAAGTGCATAAAGCAACAACTTCCGAAGTTTGTTTTAACTTTCTTTTGACGCTGGATTAACTCTTTGAGGGCAGGAAAAGGCAATTAACGTTTTCAGCAAAACTCTTGTTTTATTTACTATATCAGGTGTTGAAATGAAATTATTAGTGACAATTACACATATTTTGTCCAAGACGCATGAAAAAAAAATGACCGCTTCTAGCTGTTAGTGTCAGTGACCACTGCCCACAGAATACATCCCTACAGATCAGTCTCTACGGTACTCATGGAAACAGTTTTTCTTTTTCAAGCAGAGTGTAACTTTGCATATGCTGCAGTCCCACACTGTTCTTACAGGCTTTTTCTTGGTTCTGCAGAGTGCACATAGTCGTGATAATGTCTTCCATGACTAGTAAAACGTCCTATCTATGTTTATCTTCTTATTTCTTTTTATATTAAAAAATTTACACGGAAACTTCTTTTGACAAAGTGACAACAAGAATGGATTTCTGGTACAACTGGTCGAAGAACATATAAATTTGTTCCTAAAGTCTCATCAAAATTATATTCAATCTCTTCCTCAGTTACCCGGTTTGCCACAGGACATGACCCTTTCAAGAACTACCTTCATTGCTTTGGATTAAGCTCAGATAATCTTTGTGAGCGTGCAAATATTGCCGATCCCGATCATATCATTTTCAATTGTACTCATCACGCGCAAGATCTTCTAAAAGCTCCATCCGAACAATTTAGGCCACAATGGATCAATAATTTAATAAAATACAAAACAAGTTTCAGCCAACTAGACAAAATAATTCCACACTGCAGCTCTTCAACAGTTACTGTTTCCCATAGCCAGACGTAGAGTCTATTCTTTTTAATGTTAAGTGTTCATTTTTTTAAAATTATATAGGATTTTTAAACTGTTTAATCCTATTTTTGTTTAACAATAGCATTGTTCTCTTTAATTTTTTTAATTGTTCTATTTTTAACATCAGAGTTCTGTAACTTTGCTAGAGATGTCAAAATAGCTTCTCTTTACTTTTAGCACTTTTATGAAAATTTTGTCAAATTATGTTTATTCACATATTATGTGCTCTTTGGTTGTGGTGATATGCTAGTTCTTTAAATTTAAAATCACGAAGTCCAAAATTACAACAACTATGCCTAACTTTCATATCAATGCTTTTTACATTTTTCCTTCAAGGCACAGTTTTCAAATCAAATCATTTTTCTTTTTCTAATCATACGAAGCACCAAGTGCACAAAGCACACAAGTCTTTATATATATATAAGGTAAGAATAAATGTTAAACAATAATTTGAATCAAAGATAAGGCACTTTACTATGAGAAATAATCACCAAAATTGTATAGAATGTTTATTTCCTTTATGCGATATATTTTTCACTCATACATTTCGTGAAGATGCGCGAAAGAATTTTATCGCCGAAACTTAAAATCAAACAGAAAAATTTTTAAGTTCACTAAATGTAAAAATGTTTTGAACAGGAAATATGTTAAAAAAGTCTGCTGTAAATTTAGATTTTTAATTGAAGATTGAAGGAAGAATTAATGAAACTCTTATCAAATCATAAAACTCAACTAAGAAACAAAATAAACTTCGTACTAGAAAGGATTTGTACACGAAAAATGAAGAAATAAAATTTGACAGTGTATATTAATTAGCACAAGACATAAAAATGTGTTCTAAATTGCATATAGATATTATTTTTATTATCTTACTTTTGCAAATAAATCTTTCTTTTTATGTAAATTAGATTTAAAATTTCGATGAATTTCAACAGGCTGGTCTATTTAACAGAAAACTAATGGTATGTGTTTTTAAACAGTTTTTATTCGGCGGAACTTTCGGCAAAACTTTACATTAAAATCATGCATCATGTTTATTATATTTATACAAGTGTTTGTGGCTATCCACTTAAAATTCATAGCTATACTTCTTGAAGAACGTTAAGAGTATTTACTATGCTGGGCATAATCAAGGATTTTACATGCCGAAAGGACATTATTCAGCAACATTTTTTGATGACTTGTTTGAAATACATTATCAGAATAGGTATGAATTTAAACTTTCATTTGTTTTCATATATTTCATGGAAAAACTTTTGCGTGTGTGTGAATTTTTATTTTATTCTTGTTTGGTTTTTAATATTCTTTATTTCTCGTACACTTTATACCTCCTGCTAAAAATGCCCCGTAGAAACCCATAAAATTTTTTACGAGGAATTGGCCTACGGGTACCAGTACAGTTCTGCGGGTACCCGTAGGCCAAATCCCCGTAAAAAACCCATAGAAAGAAACCCGTACAGCTGTACGGGTACCCGTACGCCAAATCCCCGTACAAACCCATAGGAAGAAACCCGTACAGCTGTACGGGTGGGTACCTGTAGGCCAAATCCCAGTACAAACCAATAGAAGGAAACCCGTACAGCTGTACGGGTACCCGCAGGCCAAATCCCCGTAGAAACCCATACAACTGTACAGGTACCAGTAGGCCAAAGCACTATAAAAAGAAACCTGTAGAACATACGTGTACTTTAAACAAAATCCCTGTAAAAAACCATATCCAGAAACCAGAATTTTATGCGTATCCACAGGCCAAATCTCCATTCAAAAATGGATATTCCGTAGGTCTATTCCAGATAAAAACCAGTACACAGAAACTCAAACCTATGCGGATATCCATAGGCCAAATCTCTATAAAAGCCAGTACACAAAAATCTACAGACTAATACAGGTACCCCATTGGGAAAATCACTGCACAAAACAGTAGACGAAAACCCATAAACAAAACCAATAGAATTATACCATAGTGCAGTATCCATATATAGAACGGGTATCCATATGCAGAATCCCTATAACAAACAATATACAAAAATAGAACGGTAGATCAAATTTCCATAAAAACTAATAATTATAAGCATAAACCAGCAATACACAATTAGCAGTGATAAAATGTACAGACCTAAATAGGGGGGAGGCACACAGGTAATTTTAAATAAAATTCAATACGAAGAAACTTAAAAAATGTTTTATAAATATCTAGAAGCCTACAAGCCCCTGTCCTTCTCTATGCATATCAGTACCTATAAACATATAACAAAATATTTATATAAATTCTCTTTACAAAATTTTAAACTTCCTTTAGATAATTTTGAAAATAATAGAAAGATAATCAAAGTCATGATTCACAACCATCGAATGATATATGTATATATATTTGATGGTTGCGAATCATGACTTTGATTATAAATATATACACATAATAGTGTATCTCATTGCATTTATATGTATTGCACTGTATTTCAGTTCTTTAACTGGGAAATTAAACAATGGAATTTAATCACATCAGCTTGTCACAATTTGACACCTAACGAGAAATGTATTGCCAAAGGATGGTAGTATTTTCTAGCATCTGCTTAAATTTTAAGCAACCTACAATGCACTAAACCAGATTTAAACAAAACTAGACAAAGCAAGCAAAAAGAATGAGGGACTTGATTATTAGAAATTTCACAAATTTTCATGCTCCTCAAAACTCGCTTACCACTGACAGCAACAACCTGCAGCTTATTATGGCACACATACACATAGATGTTTTGCATGGAATTTGAATCCTAGAATATAATATAGTGAAGAAATAATAATATACATATACTGTGTCAAACATCTTTTTACAGTACTTTGAACGTTACCTGTATCTGTCAGAATATAAATGAAACCTCAATATAAGAATATAATAAACTTAATAATACCCAAAATGCAATAAATTATACTGTAACAAAACAAACTTTCAAAAATTTACAAGACTTAACAAATATCGATTCTCAACCAATAGTTTGGGAATTGAGGAAATATGTCATGGCGTATAATATCTTACTCTGTATCTCACTTTCGAGACGGTGTTGGTAGAGCTGTAGAGCTGTCTTCGATAGCTGATGTTTATTTTCTTGAAGACGAATTGCTACATCAACTACTGGCTTATGTTTCTTGGTTCGCTTATGTTTCTTGATTGCTATCTAGTGAACTACAAGGGAACTTCAGAAACGGTCAGTCTTGAAAACCACTCACACGAGTGAGTAAGACGTTCAATAGAAAAGGTGGTTACTGTAGGTAACCACTTCCCTTCAAAGAGTTAAAGAAAGATTGATTTATAGTATTAGAAGTAAAGTGTGTCCAGGGAAAAACAGTGATAATGTTGTTACCTTCAAATCTCGATGTATTCACTCATGAAACACTATTGACACACTGTGTGTTGCGAAAGTATATTATTTTATAAGCATCTAATGTAATATTAAAGTGTTCTTTAACGTATCTCAGAATGTAATTCTTATGAAAAACTTTTCTACTACAAAATACTACATCACTACTGCAAAATACTATATTTTACACAAAGCTGAGACAAAACTGAACACTGTGATATGCATATTATTTAGCATCGAAATTTAAATGACACTCCGATGAACTCCTCATAATACTGAGCTCTCTATTTTCCTGTTTGCCGTTTTATAGATTATTCTTCTATCGCGTCGTAGGAAAACAAATTCTATGTTTGACAAAGAACCAAAATTTCATAACTTTCTGGAAGTAACCCACGACTTTTGTTGCAATGAATTTCATGTATGAGATCTGAAAAAAAAAATTAAAACCTTAAGTTATGTCTTAAAAAATTGTTCCCTGATATCATAAAGTTTCTATCGATAATGAAACAACACCAGCGGTCTGGTTGGAGACTTTATCTGAGATTCATTGGTTTGAAAATGTATGCGTCGAAATACGTAAGTGTGGGTGAAGGAAGATGTTAGTGATGAATTTTTGTCAGACCAAATATTCTTGGTGCAGAGATTCAGAAGAATCTAACAGAATAGCGCCAAAAAGAAAATTAGGTACCAAAAGTGATTGGCGGTTAGCAAAGGAGCAATAGACAAATTTTTATATAATAAATTGAGATAAGATTTAATAATATCATTACGTTGAACCCTCCTTGCTATATTGGCTGGAAGAATATCAGCATGGCTTCCATAAAAAGGAATATTACATATTTTTTCCTAAGAAAAACTAAAATCTTATGCAAATTTTATTTTGATTTTCATTAAAACCCATTTTAAGTAACACATCCTACATCATTCATTTGAAATCTTTAAAGGACGCTTTTTAAACGATACTTGGAGTAAACTGCGACCTTACTCAATGAATTTAACATTAGCTTTATTTGCCGATTATTTTCATGAATTAACACAACTAGTGGAGAGTTCAAGGTATTATTTGAATTTTCTTATCGATTCTTAGGAAACAGTGTAATAAATTCAGTGTAATGTTTTCAGCCACCTAGACGCAAGTGAATATTTTCAAAAATTCCAAAACTTAGGTTGAGATTAAAATTATTCTGATGTAATTCTTAAAAATTAGTCCATGTAAAAATGGGAATTTGTGCTTAACACTTTAATGTCTAACACTCAGTCCTCTTTCACAAAAGTAAATGTCAAACATGAGCAATTAGTTTTTCTCTCCTAAGTGTTTGCATTTTATCATTTAAGAATACTATTTGTAATCATGCTAAAAACTCTTTTCAGTTTGATTCCTCTTCGGTTGTATAATTACAAATACCATTTAAGACAGATAATTAATTAAACTGATTTTAAAACGAAAACAAGTAATTATATGCAAATTATAATTCAAAAGCCAAGATTTCCATCCAAATTCTCTATTTATTTCTCTTCATATTTTACAGAACTGCTTGTATGTTGGAGAAACAGTGTGGCTTGAAGAAAAGTGATATTGTAATGGTTATGTTACCAAAAATGCCTGAATTTTGGCTGGTCAATATTGCAGCTATCCGTATAGGTAAGCGTATCTTTCTCCTTTCAAATTCTTTCTGCTCTGTTTCGCTTTCAAATAAACCGAATTTATATTTCCTTTTTTAATAAACTCCAACTGAAATAGATCTTAAATAGAAAACTAGCTTGCTTTCTCTATAAAGAATTCTTTTTCAGTTCATTTAGATAATAGATGACGAATTACATGGTTTTTAAATTTTGACGACAATCGTATTTCTCAACAGAGGTAAGGTAAATTCCAGATAAGGAATCTCAAAATGCAATATCCGTTACGGAAGTGATACATGATGATGTTCAAGATATTAAATCTGTCATCTTTGTGCAAGAAAATTTCACTAAAGAGGGAAATGATAATTCAGAATAATTATTGCAATTTCGCTGGACAAGTGCACAAGCCTGCATTCATTTAAAAAATGTTTGTTTCCCGATGCTATGACATACAGACTACATATTTCTCATATTCTCAGACATCGATGGAAAAGTTTGAGTTTGTTATACCACTTAGAAATAATCTTGCTGAGAGTATGTGTTTAAATCGTGTCTCGTCTCGCTACTAAATGTGAAGTCTAATGCTGATGAATTTTATATTTTCTGCGCCATTCAGCAGTTGATTGTCATCAAATACCTTTCTTCTGTTGTGAGATTAAATAGGCATAAATTGTAAGCTTTCTTTCTTAAAGAGTTTTCTTGCAAAATCCTCTCTAGCATAAATTTCTTTAGTTTCAAAGGTTCCAATGACAGTTGCAAGCTCCAATTCTTGACAATTGCCTACTGACTGCAACAGAAAAATATCGGTATTCTAAAAGAGATTTCATTCTTTTTTTATTCTTTTCTATATCTTAAGACAATAGCTTCAATACGTTACTATGCTCTCCTCTTGCATTATAATTTGCTTGGAAATATTTAAACATTTTTTTAATTTCAATCTTTCATTACCTCCCCTGTAAGCTTTTCTTGATAACTCCATGAGAAAGATGCTACAAATGATAGTTTAGAGCCACTAAAAACATTTTCCTCTCTATTTATAGTGGAATCAAATTTAAAAATTGAAAATTTAAGGAAAATGCACTTCTCATAATTGATGAAATACCGTAATTTTGAATGTTTGGAAAAATTCTTTTAAACTTTACTGAATAAATAGTCTTTTAGTTGGCGTTTTTCCTATAACTAGTTTAATCCTGTTCAACTGTTCTTCCTAAATACTATTATATTAGACACCAGAGTATTTTTTACAGTCTAAATAAGATGCCTTCGATTTATAATTCAAATCTTGATACTTTACTATTCTCAATATTTTTCTCAAAACATTTTAGATTTCTTTTTTGGATTCAGAATCATTTCGATGATGTATCATTTTTGTTAATCTAAGTATCTTAAAATCAAGGAAATTCTGTCTTGAAGTTGTAATATTTGTTTAGATACAATTAGACACTTAAAAGTTTTAGAAAACTTTAAGCTCGTTTTGGAATTAACTTTCAGAAAATGCTAAATTAAGGTTAATTTGTTCTCACAAGCATTAAGCAATTTTTTAGTATAAATTCTTTTCAAGCTGACTTAAGTATTTAAATTGTGGAAGCAATGCTTAGAAGTAAGTAAAATATACATCAAAAATAGTAAAGACTTTTAAGCTGACTTTTTTACAGTTATTTAGGAAAAGATTTGAGCTTTAATCACCTTTATCATTAATATTGGATTTTTATAATATTGTTTTGTTTTTATTACAGTGGAATTTGTGAGTAAAATTATTTCTTTTTATTTTCTAGGTTTTATTCTTAGTCCAGGTAGTATGACGTTAACAGCTAAAGATATAGCTTACAGATTTTCTACTCTGAAACCGTCTTGCATAATAGCTCATGAAACAGTTGTTGATTTAATTGATCAAGTAAGGCTAAATTAATAATATTAATCTCTTACAATGTTAGATATATTGATTAAGAGTAACTATTGTTTAGATTAAAATAACACGCCGAACAAAGATTAATTTAGAAGTGAAACAACAGAAATCAGCGTTATATTTGCAAATTTTCACAGGCCTAGTTTCGATGGTTTTAACCAAACCAACACCCTCAGCTGCTAAAGTGCACATGAACAAAATAAGCATCTTTTCTTGACTTGGTCAGCTGCCCAAAGTACAAATGGATGAGATAAGATATAGTGATAAGAAAAGAATGGCTGGAAAGGTGTTAAGCTACTGGCACCATCTATTGATGAAACGAGAAAACCAAAACGCAATTTCCTTAAAGACTGAAGTTAAAGATGGATTGGGACTAGGGTCGTTAACTAGAACAGAAAGATTTTTTTGAATGTGAAACGCCTCTAGAAAATCTAATTCATTAGTGGAAGATGTTTTTTGTATAATTTTGGCTGCAGAAAAATTGAAAGTGTGATTTTCGGAACAACAATTTTGGGCAACAGAGAACTTCTGTGTTGCCTTTTTCTAACATATGCCTTATGTTCATTAACGCGAAATTTTAAGGAGCTCTTAGTTTGACGGGTGTAAATAAAGCCACACTGTGCAAGGAATCCTGTAAATACCCCAGAATTCATATCCGGAATGCGGTCCTTGAGTGTGGAACTCGGAATTTCATTGATAGGAGAATAAACGACCCGAAAGTTAAATTTCTGTAAAATATGTGCAGTTTTATAGCTAATTGATGGAAAGAAAGGAATCACAACATAATTCTTATAATCTACTAAAACAAAGAGTGTGTCTTTTGGTATGTTTGTAATGTTGGGTGAATAACTGGGCAGCTGAGGATGATGATTCAGTAAAACCAAAGAGTCCTGCGAAAATTTGCAAATATAACTCTGATATTTTTGTTATTTGACTTCTAAATTAATAATAATGATTGTATTTGTAAGATCTAGTTGTGGCCGTTGTCTCGTCTTGTAAACAGTTAATGACACCCAAAGAATAATCCTTTTCCTTTAATTACAACACACTAAGTAAATTATATACACTTTAATCAAAAGAAAATATATATATATATATATATTAACAAAAACAGAGTCTCTGATTATATAATTCGCTCTACTGAACATCCGGCCTCTCCAGCTAACTCTTTCCTTCACCTACAGGCCGTTACTTACCTTTAAGATTAAAGTTTATGAGGACCAGACATTACAATATTATTTTCTTGCAAACGGAGGTGCAAGTTTTCTGTATTTCTTCTATGGCATGTTTATATATTTTGTCACAGACTTTGATGTTCATACCTTCTTTTCTGGCTCTCAAGTATCTCAAACAACTCGGTCACTTTGTTGTTCAGCTATTCAAATAAAACTAGAAGAAGGTTTTCTTGCAATTCAGCAACATAGGAACAAACTATATACTATAACTATAAACTCGAATATTAAAGTAAAGTTATCTGTTAAGGTGCAGCAGTTAATGTTTGGAAACAGTTAGATCTTAAAAGAGGATTTGAATATATATGAAAAAGGGCAATATTTTTATTTAACTAAGTCATTTAATGAATGCACTGTGTTTCACATGTCATATTCATTGTACCGCCACATCGTCAACTACAAGACTTCTCGGTATACTGAAACGTGCCTTGTAGAGGCGCTACAAATTAACGTTTTGTGAAATTTTCATTAGCATGCTTTGTTATTGAGCAACTTTCCTTTAATGATGAAATGAATTTGCAAAATTATTGTAATCTGCGTTATTCATA
The DNA here is from genome assembly GCA_000611955.2 of Stegodyphus mimosarum. Classification (NCBI taxonomy): domain Eukaryota; kingdom Metazoa; phylum Arthropoda; class Arachnida; order Araneae; family Eresidae; genus Stegodyphus; species Stegodyphus mimosarum. Next base: position 192,725 of record KK119335.1, on the reverse strand, counting down.
GACATTTTCTCTTCTCCAAATGATTAATATGCTTTCACAACAACCTTTGCATCTAGATCGAATTTAAAATGAAATGAGTGAAGAAATGGCAGTTAGTTCAACCGAAACCCCGATAATCCTAATCTTTAAGAGAATTCGTTTCCTTTTAGTCACTATTTTGTGAAGGACTTTTCCCTTGTTGCTGGACAGTGAAATATTACGGAGGGAAATATTATTTTTAAATAATTGATTTTGTGATGTAATATGTATATTTTTTCTATTTTTCTGTTTCGCAAGTATTAAAATAATACTTTAAACCCTACTGCCCTACAATTGAAAGTCGATGATTATTCATTGTTTTTTTTAGGTTGCTGACTGTTGCTCTTCTTTAAAGACAAAGATAGTCGTTTCAAGCACTACTCGCAGGTAAATTTAATAAAACGAGTAATTCTTTATTTCAATGTTTAATCTTCCCGTTCCATTGAAATTTATTTAATTGTTGCTAGCTCCTTCTTTACTTAGGATAGGTTTACATCCTAAGAAACCTATCATAAGTTGAAAATACTCAAATCTACAATCTGTTTACTGCATCTAACTTACTGAACATAATACTTTACTTTTCTTAAGCTTACTTTAAATTTGCCTAGAAGACTCGTAAATGTTACAGCCTAAATACGGTACCGAGAATTCACTACTATTTTACACATTTAAAACACTGTGAGTTTAAAGAACGTATGAAACACTGAACACTGAACTTTGCTAGATAATAACAACAAAGCGGTCACTTCCCTTTCTCGCGTAGTAAGGTTCGAGAAAAAGCACTGAAGCATAGATTGATTTAATTAATAGTTTACAAATATAGTGGTTCTCATGTATGATATCAGCTTTTAACTGTAGAATTTGTTTTCCTCTTACAGATTTATTCATAGTTCTGTAACACATTTTAAAAATTCATATGAAAGAAACTATGCAACAGATATGAAATTTTATGATACTGGAATAGAGGCAAATCCACAAAGCCCTTTTTACATAGTTCACAAACGTTCTGCGTGTCTATCTTTGCTGATAGCTGGCTATCTATCCGATGAATCGCTTCGTCTAGAGTCGTCGAAATATATCGTTCTGTTGCTTGAGCCAGTGATGCACGATCGAACGGAACCACAACAGTGGTGATACAATCGTGAAAATGCTGGGAACTATCGAGAATTCCGAGAAATATAGCGTGATTTTTTAAGATAAAAAATCACGCTATATTAAATATGATATTTGAAGTCCACACCAAATTAATGCCTCTTCTCTTCGTCATGTACATCCTATCAGACCCCAAAACAAATCTGTTTGAGATAATCTCGCAAATGATTTCGATAGAGGTCTTTGTGGTAGTGAACTGCATAAACCTTCTGTAATCATCATCGTTTTTGCTCAAGTTATGGTATTCAGCCAGCTTTCCTGCACAGTAGAGTCCTGATTATTCGACCTAAACGGGTGATCGGGAAGCTCAGATGACGCCAAAAGTAGCAAATGCAATATTCAAAACTGACGATACACATTCATTATTTCAAAAAAATCTTGCTAGTAACTACCAATATATACTATATGTACCACAAAATACAATCTAGAAAAAACAATCATACCTGATGAAAAAGTTGATTACTGGCTTTCGTTTCCCAGCTATTTGACGTTTTCTCCCAGCTTAGATCTTGCAGTCTCTGCAGAAGAGAAACCTCCGTTAGTGAGCTTCCTCCACATATTTCAGGGCTATCTCCAGGACCTTGCCTCCTTCAATATAAGAAATTCTATTCCCGTTTTCAATCATCATAGCTTCACCTTCATTACTTTCTATATCGTTTTCGTTAACCAGCATTTAAGCCTTCTCAAGTGAAGTCATCTAAGCTCTTTTCTTAAGTATCTGACCATGAGAGCATTTTTGGACACGCTGTTGGATTTTTTATTTTCTTGTTATGGAATAAAATGGTTTCATTTTAAGATTTGGTACAGTATTTCTTCAGGCAAGGATAATTACTCGTTGTTTACTTCGCTTGCAGTCGGCTGCTGTAGGTCTAGACTTATTTTCGAGTATTTTAGCAGGTAGCATTACGTAATTTATTTCCTTCTCATTGCAATTTAAAATTTGGCAACAGCCAAGTTTTCCTTGTTTAATAACTTGTGCAACTAATCTCTGAAGATTTCGACCAAGTCATCATTTGCTGAAATCTTTTTGCACACAGTTAGCTGCCGTGTGCTATGCCTTTTTTTTCACCTACTAAGCCAATCAACACTAGCTGTAAAATCAGGCTGACTTTCATTTACTTCCTTTCAGAATTTCAAGACTCTTTCCTGTAAGATGGGTCCACACCAAAGAAGCAAAACCTGATTAACTTTTCTGAACTCACCTTTTTTCATTCTTATTCTTTGTTCTATAGGGTTAGCTGTACCTTGCTCGAAATACTACTCTTTTATCTGCTTTCGGTTCCTTTCCTAGTCTCTTACTGCCATTTTTCTATGTTATAAACCTGTGCCACTTTTAATAATGTTTCATCTTTTTCCAATTTCTTCAAAGCTTTCAGTTTTTTTCCCATTGAAAGAGACACTTTTTTTTCTCTTTGATGAATTCTCTTTGATTCTTTTTTCTCTGTTCTTTCTCTTTGAAGTGATCATAACATACCACGATCTGACAGGATGCATAAATACTAGGTAAAAATAATGTACTGCAAACGGATATTGTCACAGGAACAGAGCAAATATAAAACGTCAACCCATCGGCAGATACAACTTGGTACTAAAGTCAACGAACTGCGCAAGTGCGTACTGCTGACTGCAGTGTACTGACTCAAGCTAATGGAATCTGCGTCAGCAAAGAAGCGAGCATGCCGGTTACTCGTGTATACACCAACAATTTGTGATTTTTTGCTGCCTGCCAGGTCGGATTAGCGAATGTCAAACGACTGGGACTCTCCTGCACATCCAAGTAAATTCTTCCCCTCTGCTCTACCAACAAATGTAAATACTCTAAGCACTTATGAAATGCGAAAATGATAATAATGATAATAATAATGACTTTACCTGTGTTTCCGTAAAAAGTTGTTATTGGTTGTTTAGTTTATTTGTTATGAAGTTTAAAACGTTTCACCAGATTTATAAATAACCCTGTACATATTTCTCTTCAACAGGCAGCAATACTATTTAACTGTCTTCAGCTCTTTTGTTCGCATATGCTGCTGACATGATATATCGCATATTATTGATTAGGATCAATACTTACATTCGAACTATGGTTTCGACTGATGACACACAGTTGTTGTACCACCGGAAATCACGAACTGTCTAGCAACTTTTCTTTTCAACTTTAAATATTTAAATAATTCATGGCTTTATTATAAGTATGTGCATCTTTGATTATTCATAGTATTATCTTTGATTATTATAAATACGTGCATATTTTGATTTTAATATAAGAATTTTTTTCCAAACAGGAACACTGGCTGGCTTGATTTTCACTCTCTGTATAAGAATGCAGATACCAATCATAAGGTAAAGAAATTGTTTTATAATTTTTATTATAAATTATTAAGTGCATGTTATTTTCCCAAAGAAGTGAAATTAGACATATAACTATTAGTTAAGATTTTTTAATTATTAATGTAACATGAATATTCTGTTCTTCAACTGTATTAATATTATTAAAAAAATCCAATGATACTTTCTTCCCTCTGGTGCTTCAACTAATAATGCCTTTTATTTTTTAAATGTATGCTCTGAATTATTGAAAAGCTGTTATTGCATAGTTAAACTGTAACTGTAAAAACAAAAATTAATGAGAGAATTCTGTCATCAGAGGCAAATGGTTTGCTTATTTTTTTTAATTTAAAATTTATCTATTAATTCATTTAGTCTGGTATAATTATACTGTGAGGTCTGCTAACATAAAAGATAAACTATCGTAAAGTAAGGTAAATAATTTTACGTGAAAAAAAATAAATATCATAGTTCACGCAGAAACTAACTTATCCAATAACTTAAGGTACTTACGCAATTCTCCGTCGACCTTGAAAGTTAGCAGATATCTCTCCAAACTAACACCAACCATTCTGGAGGAAGTTTGAAGGAAGCGATCGTTGTTTATTTAGTTAGATAATCAACAGATAAAGTACAGATATAGCAAATAAAAAACTTAATAAATACCAGCTCATGCTTTGAGATTATCTGACACAAAAATTCACTAAAATTAGCCTTAATCATTTCGGCCGTCAAAATTCCTTAATGGCATTTAAAATAGTAGTAAAATTATCATCTTATTTGTAAACTCGACGAATACATAAATTCACTTAAATACGAATTTCTGTGGTGGTGTGCAGTTTCGCGGTATATCTTTTTGAACCAATCTGCAAACCCCACAGTCTTTCAATTCTTTACGTATGTGTGCCAGTATAAGCTTCTGTTTATCCTTGGTACAAGCAGTTGAGTGACCTTGAAAATCCTCCGCTGCTAGCTGTGTTGTAGAATATTGGTTTCAAATTTTTATAATTTTTTCAAAATCCAAGACAGGCAAATAGACGTTAGCTAGTTCTCTTTCTTGCATTCTATGTCTTATATGTCCTGCATTCCTTTCTTTTCAAAGACTAAGCTTTCTACCTTATTGAGGATCAGATTCAAAAAAAAAAATCAAAGCCAAAATCTTAATGAGTGTGTTACGACGTCCCGCTTACCCACTCTTCGCGCAAAATCGCACTGTTTGGCGACAGTTTTTATTTGCTGAATATTATCGACGGGAAATATGTAAGTACTTAATTTTATAACTGTGGTTATTCTGTACGTATACTATACTACTGGAACTGCAAATAAGTTAGATAACCGAGCTTACTTTTTGACTACAGTGAACACCAAATTTTAAAATAAAGCCTGCTTGTTAATAATTAAGTAAATAAAACCTGCTGATAATTATTGAAAATTGATACGGTGACAGAAATGAACTCCGCAGCTTGTTAGAAACGCAGAATGACCTTTCATGTCAAATTAAAATATGAAATACGAATTAGCACGTTCATCGATAGATGACTGGTACGTTTCTGTGAGGACCTCGTCACTCAAGTATGGGTCCCGCTCTTCTGGTTCAAGTTAAATAGGATTTTCCGTTGAATTTTTAAAAAGGAATTTAATTGAATAAGCACTGAAATATAAATATAGGATATACAACATAAAAATATTAAAAATATACACATTATACTATACTTTTTATTAATTTATATTTAGGATAAAATATTACATTATACTATGTTGCAGGATATTCGTTAAAGCAATCTAAACATATTTGAGGCGATTTTGAGCAATTGGAACATTATGTCGTGTTTTTTTTTTTACATTTTTTTTCCTTCTTGACGTTTGACAGTTTGCCACTTCTGGTGATACGTCCTTCTCATAGGCTTGTCCTGCTGATTCTACGAATCTCTAAATGATGAGGCACTTTTTTCGTTTTTCTTTCTATTATTGTGGACATAGTATTTTTGGAGAACAACCATTCGGTGACGAGAAGCGCCTGGAATGTTGTCTCTATTTTTTATTTAGCTTTCTAGTACAGATATGATCATTTACTACAGCTCTTCCTAAGAGTAAATACTAATAGCCGATACCCCTTGATGCTTTTCGGTATTGCTGTGGCATATGACATCATTTGGTCGCTCTTGGCGATGTCAATTTTCCCATTATTATGTGCTATTATTGCCAAAGGTTTCTGTTGCAGAGGACGACACCGATGAGTAACATCCGAGCTTGAAGTTATAATGGTTGCATGTTTTGTTGATAACATTCTAATATCGCGAATATCTCTACATTTGATCACCACAGTAGCGTTGTTATCTTCTCTTGCTATTCTTTCACATTTCTGCAGTGGATAAGACATTACAAATTTGGCATAAATCTTTTGTTGTGTCATACAGTTCCAACGAAATGCGTGTTAAAATTTAAAAATTTGACTGCTAATTCACAGCTCGTGTAAAAAATGTTGACAAACACAGTTCGTCCTTCATTTAGTAATTTATATGCAAGTTCAATGCAGACGTTTTCTCCTATGCCAACTTAACTTTCTTTCTTCGCTGGTATCTCATCCCGGGTATATTTTCGCAGACCGTGAGTACACTTCACGGCAGAGCAGTTTGAATAGTTTTAAACCATACTTAAGCGATTTTGTTAGTATGCATTGTCTGGATGTAAATCGTCCCCTCCAAAAAACCAACAGTCGAATTCGAGCCCCTGCCAGAAACTCTACCAAATCGCACTGGAAGACGAACGTGTTGACACGCGCCTAAATAAGCTTAGGCTCGAGTCCTAAGTATTCGCGAAGCAACTGCAACTTGCTGAAATTAAAGTGGCCTGAGAAATTAATCCAAGTAGTAATGAGGCGAAGGCTGCCAAATCTTTCTCAAGAACTCAAGAACTCTGCCCTAATGTGCATAAAATAGTTTGCATTCTGGTGTAGTTGACATAGTAAAGCCAAATAATAATGAAACTAAATTAATTAACATAAAATACTCTAACTCCTAAACCGAAATTCCTTGCACTCAGTGATCTGTGTAAACTTAGAAATACACGAATTCTTATTTGAAAAAAAATCGACTTCTTTATGCCTCCCTAATGCTGTCCAGACAGTACAGTGGTTAGAGTAGCCTATTGTGGTGCCTAAGAGTCCGAGTTCGAATCTTGGAGAAGGCATGGGTCCATCCCTTCAAAGGAGGCAACAGTGGCCGCCTATTAGGTGCCTCCACAATTAATTGGCCGTCACTTTGGCCCTAGGAATGGCCAGTGCTGAATAGACAAGTGTTCCCCATTCGGATAAAAAAATACTCTCCTTAATTTCATCACTTAACCTGTGGATTTGCTGTTTGTAATTTCAGTAAAAATTCCTATAAGGAACACCTCTTAAAATCATCCTTTTTTCAGTGGTACTGAATATCACTGATAGTCATGCACTATGTACTGATAAGTCATGCACGTAAAGCAAACTACATAATCAGTAGAGTAGATTTATCTAAAACCATGAGTAGTCGTCTTAAGGCTTTTCATTGCATCGAAACATGAAGCTGCTTTCAATTTGTGGTCCTCAATTTCAAAGTAGTCAATTTCATATGTAATTCTAATGAATTTAATCACCAATAAACAAAGTGATCCTATTTTGTTCTTTTAGCTAGGCATTATTAGATTCTATCGCATATATTAACATATATAATATCCTTTTGTGGTTACATTTACTGTTTCTGTTAAAGCTGATCATTTGTTGATTTGATCCTTCATGTTTTCTAATTTTAAAATCACTCGTTTCTGAAAACATATTAGTGCGCAGAAACGAAAAGTAATGAAAGTATGATGGTATTCTTCAGTAGTGGGACAACTGGATTACCGAAAATGATCGAACACTCCCATAGCAGCTATGGATTAGCTCTGGCAGTAACAGGAAGGTACGTATAATAATAGCACATACTATGCATTTCAATAAAAGTAAAAACATGTAATAGTGGTACATGTAATGTATGTAATAAATACATGTAAGGTGCTATATTGACCAATATTTCTTTCAATTATAAACATTTATCAGTATCTATTTATTTACGAATGTAACTAATAAATAACATCAAGTTCGATCATTGATCCAAATATTGATTAAAATTATAATTCTGATGATTCAAATAAAAATCTCAATTACTTGTTATGAAATAAATAAAGGATTACAGAAAAATTACACTTCAGTTATTTTTGGGCGTAGTTCCCATGTGTGTACTGCAGCACTTCGGAGAAGTGCTTGAATTCTTTGTGAGGTTGCGACATACTCATCTGTCCACAATGGTTTTCATCGCTTCGAAGATGCTTGTCTCTCATCGCTTCAGAATACCTGAAATTCATTGAGTATATTATGTAGTGAACAGCTGACTTGTAAAAGAAACATATTTCATATTCTGAATTGTTGCATTCGTTAAACGGTCGAGAATAGTCATGCACCAACAATACACCTGAAATCAGAAGTCTACCGTTCACTTTTAATTGCAAGGTAATGATGATTTGGGAGCTTATTTGCATAAGAAGTACTGGTTACTATTACTCCATTTTCCACGTTGTGCTCAAAGATTACCCATTTGCATCCCAGGAAAGAATAAGCGTGGCTTTCTTGCTGATGGAATGAGCTTCTCTAGAGAAGTAACGCAGCTTTTAAATTTCTTCCACCGCTCTTGTAATTGCTTCAGGAACACATACAAATCATCATGGTTTAACACTTCCACCGCTAAAATAACGCTTAGAAAATATTATGAAACCGTGGAAGAAAGAAATCGACAGCATAACACTAAACAAGCACATTTATTCATATGCACAACCACAGCAACCACATACACTACTGTGTGAAAGCCTTGGAGGGTCTAGTGACGCCTAATTAGTACGCATGCGCCATTCTTAAAGATTCTCCTTTGAAACAGACATAATGGCGTTGTATGTTCTTCTGTTAACTTCAACTGCATTCTTCCGACCCTAAGAATGTGGTGACAAAACAAATTACAACTAGCAACTCAAAACAAAACAAATTATTATAATAATACACAAATTATGAAGGAAATTATATGAAATAAGATGCAAAATATAAAAAATACGATGGCTTCGCTTTACGCGAACAGGCAACCTCTAATTAACTTTCCGCAATTTCAGGATCTTCCCCCTAGACCAGTGCTTTCCAGAACACTCTAGCCTGTTGTGTAGCCGCTACTATAAATAGCTCTACTTGCCATTTTTCGTCAAACTGCTCATTACCATTCCCTGCTATATAAACGCTTTGCTCTGTCTCTTCGTTTTTCCGTTGTTAAAAATATTTATGATGTCGAGTTCTTAATTTACTAGTATTACTATTTAAATTATTATCGAATATGTGATCTCCGTCTAAAGAAAATGAGCTGCCATGTTAATTGAATAAAGATGTGAAGTTTTTAAAGTAAAATTCATCTGTCTTCAGTTCTGCTGCCATCCATTCGCAACGATAACATCCGGACTCTGATTGGCTAAGCTGCATCATTTCCGATGGCCATCGACTGAAAATAACATATATATATATATATATCAGCAGTATGAGATTTCAAAAACACGAGTTTCGTTCAAATTTGTATACAAAATTCGGAGGCGAAGTAGAGATTTCACAAATCAACCACTGCTTGTTTTGGGAGGAATCATAATTTTTTTGTATCATCACGATAAATAAAATTAGACTGAGCTCTTATTGGACCATAACAGTCAACAGCTGGCATTACATTTTTATGTTTATCATCTTTTTCACTTTGGAAAGCTTTCTTTTGTATAAACAACATGAAAGCTATCTCTCCTTTCTCAGTTTCAGAAATTCGCAAGTCCTTAGAAAAATCACTGGTAACTTTTTTTTTTTTTACATTGCGGTGCTTGTGAACTTTAGTGATTGCCTTGTTGAATAATTCAGGATATTCTTCTTCTATAAGTCAGTCCAGAATGAAACGAGGGATTCTTTTCAAATTCTACCTAAAGTGAAAAGTCCATTCTCATTTCAATCAACTTAACTTTTTCTCCGACTGACAAAGATGCGCACTGGCAATTCTTTTCACTGAAAGGGAGCGTGATCCATCAAAACTGGGAAAAATTCTTGCAGTGTTTCGAAAACTTCAGGTTGGTTGTTCTCACTACGTAACTTCTAAAACTCTATTTTTTTAATGAAGGACTCTATTTTGTCAGTAACTTGGAATATAGTTATTGCACTGTTCTGAAGAGACAATTTAGTTAGTTTGCCCTCCACACATGCGCATAGTGTTGCTTTGCAACCGTACATAATAGGAACATGTTCCTTATAAGCATTTTTTCACGCATAATTCTTGTATTAATAGCTTTACTTTGGTAAAACGGTAAAAACTCTAAACACAAAATTTATGAATTTACTTTTGCATACAAGATTGATAGTGCATGATGCTTTGAAGTAACTAAGGCAAAATTAAGCAAGATGTGATATACTTTTTAATTTTATGAGCATTTTCAGGCAGTGGTTTTTAAAATTATTATAACATTAAAAGACAATCATTTATTTGATTATACGATCATTAATTGTTAACATTAAAATATGATCATAAGGTGATTAATTATTTTAATAATTCATAAAATTCTGAGCATAAACTTTTCTGAGTGTAATGAAAAAAAAAATAATTAAAAAGATAAAATAAAATCTGGAAGCACTCAGATTTTATATTACGCCAAAAGGGACGTTTTTTAAAGTCTTGTGTGTTACCTTTATTTATTGAATATCATGTTCTTTGCACATAAACCGCATAAAATTCAATTCAACAGCAATATCACAAAATATTTGAAAACAGCATATCTGTAGAATCTCCGCGCTGAAGATAAAAATGCTGTTTTCCTTACAGTGTTGCCATTGCTCGCTTTGAACTGTTTGAGTTTGTTAATCAAAAATTCGTGAAAGTTTTACAAAATATGAAACGGATTAAAATAAATTCGAAATTCGACGGTTCGAGTGCCCATGTTCGGATGGAGGATTATATTATTCAAACTTTCATGGCTCTAGATACCGTCGTTTTTTCACATTGCGAGAAACATACATGTATTCATGTAAATTCTTCATTATTTAATTTCTTTAAATATAATACAGGGCGATAATATTTGGTGGCCACAATTTGCAAAGTGAAGGGACATTTATAGTGAAATAGCGCAAAATGCCGTTTCGAAACAAACAGTCTTTCTAGGCTACCGGCCCTTTTGCGCTAATAACTTAAATTCACAGTAAATAAAAAAATCTTATGCCGAACTAAAAATAAATTTAACAAAAATAATCACTATAAAATACTAGCACAATTAATTATTACAGTTAATACAATTTTAACAGTAGAAAAAATGTATAAAATTTATTAAGGTGTTAAAAGTGTTTATCATTATTATGTATTATGAAATTTAATTGAAATAAAAGTCCTTTATAGAAATTATGTTATAATATAATTTTAAACAAGCAGCACAATTTAGAATTATAAGCAAAAACTTTCAAAAATTCATTTTTAGGTATTTTAGTATTTTTTACTTATTTACACCAATAAAAAGCATAAAAATTCTAAGAGAAAATTTTTTGTTTGAAATTTTCTGCCAGTTCAGATTTAAAGTATTATTTTCTAAAAGAAGTAGTTACAAATTTCCTTAAGCGTAGAAAAGCTACAAAAATATACAGGCCTGAAATTATGCAATAGCTTTATAATTATTTAGAACGTTAATTATACTTGATAAATATGCTAAATTTTTAAAAATCAATCTCAGTTTCAAAAATAAAAATATGTAAACATTCTAATTTGTGAAATGAGGCGCTACAACCAGCTTTTTCTTGACAATATAGGCTCTGCAATAGCCAACCATTGTTAAGTTTCTGCTAGTCGTCCCTACTTCTCCAGATGTGGTCAAGGGGACAGCCGGGAATGCGTCGGCTCAGGCAAATTGTGCGTAAGTACTTGCAGAAAGGTGCCCGCGCAGTGTGCGCTACCCACTATCGAACCTGGTGGACGTTTTCTAACATATGGCATTTCGAAGACTTGTAATGGCATATCTTATTAGATGTGATAAGCAATATGTAGAATCGAGGACTATGTTGACAGGGGTAGATCTGTAAAATGGAACCGAGCTACAGAAGTCAGCTACCCATGTGGCTTCCAATCTTAAAGGAGATGAATGAGTTAGTGTGTGTGTAGTAAGTTAGTTACTGTCGGAAGGAGTCTATGTGTGAACAACATATATCATACAGCAGTAAGGTGATACAAAGACAAAATCAAAACATACAGGAACATGGTAAAGAAATGAATACGTGACAGGAAAAAGGGTATATTACAATTATTATACATATACATAACAATATTATTAAGGCATAGGTGCATAGCATTACAAAGAGGTTTTTTTTATTAAATATATATTTTATGTTACATTTCTAAGCACCGCCAAGGGTCTTTTTCTATTAATAGGCAATTGATAGTCGTAATCAGACACATGTATAGTAGGGTTGGACAAGCTATGCATATTGTTAAAGAATTTTTTAGTTTTTTAGTTTGGCTATGAAATCATCAATGTATGGGATATTGAATTCACGGTGAATTGCCGAGACAAAGGAGAAAACCCATTTGGGTTGGTCTATTTCTTATAAGGTCTATGTAGGAACTCTTCTGACGTCACTGCTTGTGACGCGACATACTCCCGTCTTGAACCAACTAAGTTCAATAAAAAGATGAGAAAGTCAATTAGTTGAATATCACAGTTAAAACTTCACGTAAAGATAAAAGTTTAACAGTTATAGCTGAAATATTCTAACATTATTCTCAAACTAGTTTTTACCCGCGGCTTCGCTCGCTTTGATGTCTTTATATAAATTCCAACTCCGCGTGAATTTTAAAAATACACTCCACGTAAAATTTCAGTAAATACTGTCCTTTTTCAATACCTATAGGCAGCGGATATCTTGTATTTACGTGGAGCGTATCGCCACGAAATCTAGTAAAACTGTTACGTATGTAAATTCCTAATGACTGAAAAATGTTTGTAAAAGAAGAGCTTTCAATAAATGTTACGCTTTCACGCCTTAATTACTTAACCGATCATCATGTAATTTTCAAGAAATTTTTTTGATATGTTAGAAAAGGTTAAAAATGTTTGCGTGATTTAAGCCACGCACCTGCGCGCGCAGACAAACTTTTACATCGTTTAACTTACCGTTATGAAACTTTCAACATTTAATGTTTATACAACGACAATCATTTTATAAAACCAATTATATAGTTTAAGTTTCAACAGATAAGTTACATTTTATAACCTATAACCTTTTCTAATGTATCAAAATATGTCTTGAAAATTTCATGAAGATCTGTTAAGTAATTAAGGCGTGAAAGCGTAACAAACACACAAACAAACTCACATTCGCATTTATAATATTAGTTAGGGTGGTAAAACGCAAATCTTTGAAACACTTCTTTCAAATAGGCCATATTTTGCCACATTTACCACTCGTATTTTGTTGTCACCACCTCCTGGAAAGATATCTACAACTTTTCCCAGTAACCAGCTACAAACAGGGCTAATAAGTAAAACCCAGTAACCATCAATCTTCCTTGATGATAACCGAAGTCCCTATTATCACATTGCACTTAGAGAACATCCACATACTCCTATTTTTTTTTAATTCTTTAAGCATGTATGTGACCACTTTTACTAAATGACTTGAGTCAATTTTGTTACACGTTGCCAATGGGAAAGTCTATTATCTGGAAAAGTGCCAAACAGGAAAGTGCCAAACAAAGACTCAAGGATGTCTGTTACTGAGCGACCTATCAAAAAATAGGAAGGTGTTAACACTTCGAGATCATCTGGATCTGTTGACAGAGGAGAAATAGGATGGCTGTTCAGTATTCCTTCAATATGATTTCTTATTGTTAGAAACTCTTGTGAGGTTGATTTTGCATTACCCGTACGACGTTTTAAAAGGTATTTAAAAGCTTCACTCAATCCTCCAAAATCCGGGGAAGGGGGAGGAATAAAATTCCATTCAATACAGCTAGATACCTCGTTAATAACTCATCTGGCTTTTTAATAATACTGTAAAGCCTCTTTATTTCATTTTCAGCTCCAATGAATATTTTAGTGTTATCACTAAATAATTTGTTACTTTTTCTACGTCAAAAACCTTTTTATAGCAACAAACGATTCGGATATAAAATCTGTAACTAGTTCTAAATGTTTGCGCGAGTTACGAAGCAAATGAAAAAACAAACATAAATTTTACTATAAACACCTTTTCTATGACGTATCTGATAAAGAAAGGACAGCAAAATTCAATACCTGTACAGTAGGATAGAGCTAAAAACCTTTCGTTTTAATTCATATTGCCTGTAGAACAAATTGTGTTCACATTTTCAGCCCAAAATACTGACATCTTAAGGTTCTACACATCAAGTGAATATAAGTAAGGACTTTTTTAATGGTTTTATGCTTTTTCATGAAATCCTGCTTTATCAGTCATTATTTATGCTAGATTAAGATGAGGTCAACTAGAAGCGCATCTGTTTGAGATCTTTGTTGGTCATAAACTGCACTGGTTTGTATGCTCGGTATACACTAAGGAACTGCCTCATCGTCGCCTTTTCCAGAAGATTGATGAAATACATCTACACCACAACAGTTTTCTGGAACGATAGAAAAGTCTCTGGAAACATGGGAAACTCTTTCTGTGATACGCATTTTGTCTTTTCAATAAAGTAATAACAGGTGACGTCCCTTTTCCAGTAGATCTATCCGCAATTGACAAAAAGGCCCTCAGTACTGGCCAAAAATACCTCCTTGATATTTCTAAGGCTGTATCCTCGGGAGAGTGCCCTTCAGACCTAGCAAGCAGGAGTCCTGGGAATAGGGTCCACTTCAAATGACTCCTATAGCCAACAGAATTCTTCGCCTTTACGTATCAATTCTAGAACCAATAGACGACTTGAAGCTACTATCCAAAAATGTTATAAAAGTTTATGTGCCATCCTAGTTTGAAAGAAAGAAAATTCCGAGAGCAACAAATGAAGCACATCATGTTCACAGAATGATCAAGAAAAAATCATTCTTGCCAGAAAATTTTAAGGCAATCGTTCGCGAAATTATTTAGAGGAACTGTTATTTTGCTGACTCTGAAAAACATCCTGTTGGCTATGCTGGAAGTTTGAACGAGCACAAATTCGTGAACTTGGCCTGAGAAGAATACTGAAGAAAAAAAACTGATTGGAAGGGGAAAATACGACAATTTGTGCTTCCCAAATTGAATTTCAAAGCAGGGGAATATTTTGAGAGGATTTGTTGAGACAGCTCCTTGGAACCATCGGCTATCTTGGACCTCAGCAACGAAGACATAAGATTGATTAGAGGCGGTTCTCAGTGTGAAATAGGAAAGTTTCCTTGCCATTCTCAGGCAGTAGAGAGGCATTTGAGACTGGTGACAAAAGTGTCATTGACAACGCATGGTGCAGAAGCCAGGGTTGGATTCATAAGCAATCGAATGAAGTCCCGGAACGCACTTACGAAGTTCGACATTAAGATGAATTTCTTCGGTTTCCTTGAGGAACCTGATGATGGCGAGGGATTAAGCTGAAACATTTTACTGGCATATTTTTACCAATTACAACCATATGTTGGGTCAGGAAACAATAGTGTTGTAACAAAAATCATTAAAAAATGTTGTTAAAAATAATTTGATATTTTCACTAACATTAGCATTGAATTTTTTATTAATCTCATGTGGAACCTGAAGATGACGAGCAATTGAGCTGAAAATTTTTTTTCTGTGTCTTTTCATCGAACAGAACCATTTGTTGGGTAAATTATAAAAT
>KK119335.1:87337-177323 GCA_000611955.2 Stegodyphus mimosarum | reverse complement strand
TAATTTTTTTTTTTTTTTTTTTGTTTTTGTTTTTACTCCACCCTACTCTACAGTTGAATAAATAGTTTAGATTCACTCGATCTCGAGGTAAATTAAACAAAATCTGTCTTGTGCCAACTGATTTGGCTTTGAAATAAGAAATACATTCGTGCACAACCTTTCTATGCAGTGATTTACCATTTAATAGCCAAAAAACTTGCCGAATATCATCTAGCAATGATTGAGCTCCAACATGCAACTATTTCTTATGGAAATACTGCACAATGTGTTTCTTTAGAACATGGTAATGCGCTAAAACATTTGGTTGTTTCTGACAGAGTTTTAAGCTGGTATTTTGTAACCTACCATCAACTCTCAAACACCATTCTTACATAGAAAAGGGTATATATTGTTACGGATTTTGCATTTATTTAGCTATTTATTTAGAATTGTAATTAAAATTGTTTTATTTTCCCGGTGCAACGCAGACGAATTTGAAGAGAAAGCTACTTCGAAAAAGTAAAAATACAACAGCGCGTGCATTTAATATTTAATAAATAAATATCTCATAATTGCTGTTGCCATCCAGTACCAGAATGTTCTGGAGAATAATTAAAAAGCTTATAAAAGCCGAAATAAAACACCTTAGCTTAGTTGCTGCTGTTTTAAGCGAACTGTATGTTTACGCAGCGCTGTTATTGATTATAGCGAATTCGGTGTGAGATTGGATTAACTTTCTCTGTTTTGAATTGAGTTCTGTTTAACGTTTGAGATATTGTGATATTGTGCGAATATCCCTGAGGAAATATTGCAGCATTTTGTTTTATTTCTTGTGAAGAGATTAAATTTTATTAACTTTTTATCGACTTGCGCATTCAATCCATTACGAACCCGTACGCACGCAACAATATGTATAAATAAATACTGTGTCTCTTGTATAGATACTGGTTAGATCTGACGAGTGAAAACATTCTTTGGAACATGAGTGACACCGGATGGGCAAAAACAGCTTATAGTAATATTTTTGCGCCGTGGTCTTGCGGTGCCTGTGTCTTCATACATCAGATGAGTCGGTATTCTCCAGACACGGCTTTGAAAGTAAGTATGATTGATTTAAATAAACTTATTGTCCATATTGTCGTTTGTAAATGAGAACTACGGTAAAAATTATTTTTAAATACTTATAAAAGTTAACGTGTTCACAGTTGCATGATTTTCTCGCAATCCTATATTTCCCCCAATATATATTAAGAAAGAATATTGCGAAAACTTTAAATCTTTTTTCGTCGTTTTTTTTTAATCTTTTTTAAATCTTTTGCTGAATCAACACATAGCGATTGATTAAGAACTTGATGATGCAAATAAAACTACTAAACTTAACTTACGAAAGCTAATGTATTAAGAATATTAGAGGTATTCAATAACTTATTTGAATAAAATAGTGACAAAATAAAAGCACAAAAAATGTGAACCATCTTCAGTGTTCACAGTACATTGCTAATAATAAGTGATTTTTTTTTTGTAAACTTTAAAATCATGTAGCCTAGATATCGTACTGCAATCATTTAAAATATTTTTGCTTCTTTGCAGATTTTATCAGAATTTCCTATCGACACTTTATGTGCTCCTCCTCTGGCGTACAGGACAATGGTGCATGAAAATATAACTTCACACGATTTTCCCAAATTAACGCATTGCGTTAGTGCAGGTGAAGCACTGGTAACGTTATTTCATCATACACATATATAGTATATATATTATGTTATTTTTGAGAAATTGAGTAAGAAAAAGAAAATGGTTGCCTTTTACCAACGAATGTATCATATTTTCTAATAGAATTTAGCGGCTAAAATAATTATGAATTAAATATTAGATCAGAAGGCGGTGAAGCCGGGAAGTTACTGATATAACTACTTAATTTATGATGAATGTTTGCAATCATCAGAATGGCTTTTTCTTGAAAAATGGAATCAACTAGAAACTTCAATATAATAATATATACGTTATTATTACTACATTCTATAGACTCTTATGCGTTATTATTACTATATTTTGGAATTATAAGCTATAAGACAATGCGTGAACTATATATATATTGTTTGAACTATATGTATTGTAAAAACAAATACTTTGAAAATGGATAGCCTTATTTATTGGAATATTATATTCTGTAGATTTGAATGTCGCCAAATTTTTTGTATCTTTCAGTACATGTGAGAGCAAAACTATTGCTACTCGCATTATTTACTATATCAAGATAATTTATAATTCAGCAGAATTAAAAACACGTATGCTCGTAGTATATAAAATTCAGAAAACTTAAAACCAAAAAAATAGAATGAGTTTAAAAGGCAATTTCTGTTATTAAAAAAAGTATAAATTATTGCAAACACTATACGTAATAAATTCATCGTAAGCAAGTTTTATTTGTGTAAAACAACATTTGAGTAAAATAAAAATTCAATGCCATTTTATTGCTGCTTTGCAGTGCCTATTAATTTTGAGTGTAGCTTTCCATTTTGCTCTGTGTAATCAATCATCAATATGCTCTTTCAGTAAGTCGAGTAACGCTTCTTTTTCTGGATATTACAATTTTAGATTGGCATTTAAGAAGAGTGACGCGAAATTTTATTAAACATGTTAACTAAAATAATCAACTGAACGACAGCAAAGACATACCTAACCACAGAAGCTGAAATATAAGAAATTCGCAAATAACTCTAGACATACGGAAGCGATCATTTTGACCGCAAACAGAATTAAATTGTTCGTATTTTTTATTTTATTTTCAAATATTTTGATATAAAATTTGCTAAATATATAAAAAGATAACAAAATTTATTTGGCTTGTTTTAAATGATTATTTTTAGAGTGTAACTGTATATATCTAGAATAATGGCTAGCAATCATTTTGACTGTTTTTATTCCCTTTTTAGTAAAAGGCTAACTCGGCTTGGTGTAGCAATGTATTGACTTCATTTGTTTGGATTTTCTTTCTATTTTTATGTCACATGCTATTCGACTGGTGGTTGGACCAGGAATGAAGTTTTCCGTTTCCAAAGTGGTATCTTCCAAACAGGTTTCATGTTTCTTGTCTGAATGTTTCAGGAAGTTCTTCGCATTATTTTGTGTCCCAATTACTTTCGCCTGCAGTTAATCAAAGCTTCTGATCGCTTTTTTACTGATAAATTTTTTTATGAATCTTGTCTTAAGAAGAAAATATCTATAAGAGAAGAAAATATCTATAAGAAGAAGATTTAAGTGCTTTTACCAGACGAGAACCGGTAAAATATTTTCAAGAATTATTCGATGACAATTCTGGTTCAGGAATTAGTTCTCATGAAGAATCTATTACTAGAATTTATTCTGTTTCATGTATGAAGATTGGATTATTCCAGCTACAACAAATGAATTCGATTTATCAAATAAGGGTCTCTTCTGTTCAAAAAGAAACTGGATGGTTAAAAAAAACGACAAAGCCATAGTCCAATAAGAAAATGAAGGCAAACTTGATGTTTTGGAAATGAAGAATAACGAATGCAAAGAACTAACAAATCATAGTTTAATGTGAAAAAACGAAATTATTTCAGCAAATTCATTTCGAATACTTTATAACGTTTTGTAATAATCAAGTGAATTAACTACTTTTACTATCAGAAAAATAATTAAAGGGAACTCAAGTAACGCATAGAGACCTTTTTATCAATGTAAAAATATTGCTTCATATACAGCAATGCACTGAAAACGAGACAAGTCAGATGTCGGGAAATCTAATTGGAACTTGACCTAGACGCTTTATTGCTCTATTACATATTTGTGGCGCTTTGGATGCTAAAGGACTTTCTTTTCTTTTTTTTTTTTTAATTTATTGTCCGAATTCTGGGGTCCAAAGTTCTTTAGTGAAATGATGCCTAGAAATAGGAAATAATAAAATGTTTTTGGTTTTACTTGAAATCAACTAGATCGCAGAGGTTACAAACAGATGGTTTTTTACTTCAGAGGTGATCGGACGAGAACCGATACTTTCAGCATGGTATGGCTGTTGACGCTGCTTCGGAGGCGTGAAAAAACTTTATTGAAAATTGTAAAAGCAGATGAAAATATTATACCTGGTGAACAATTACTCCTACAAAGGTAAGATGACACTTTATTCGGTATAGGCCAAAAACTCCAATAAAATCGGCATCAGTTTTGGCTTTTTTAGCCCATGTAAAAAAAAAAAAAAAAACACTTTGAAAATGGATATCCTTATTTAGGAAAGGATGAAAACAGACTAGTCCAAGAAATGGCTGGGGAGCATGCATATGCCGTTTATTGGTTGTTTGATCCCTTTTATAAAAAAAGGAATAAATATTGCTATGGACAGTTTCTTTGCTTATTTGAATTAATAAAAAATTAAGGAGTAAAGAAATTAGTTACGTTAAAATAAATTAGTCAATAATGTAAAAAATCTGTTATACGGTATAATATTAATATTAATGATTTATGTTATTAAAGAAAAATTGTTGCGATGTAATTCTGTAAAATAAAAAAATAAATAAATAAAAATCTTTTTTGAAGAATTTTAATCCTGCAACTAACATAAATTTATTAAAATAAATTATAACCTTTTTTTACTAAAAAAAAGAACTTTTATTTTGCAAATCATTGAATATAAGAACAACAGCAGAAGAAAACTTTTAACTTCATTCATACTTACATCGAATGAAATGACACTGATAGGGGAAAATGTATGGGAATGAGCAGCAATGATGCTCTCTCGATGACAAGCATATTTCCAAACTTAAAGGCCATTGTACCAGAATGTATGTGGTTACACTGCAGCATACACACAGAAGACTTGGCCATAAAAAGATGCCACTGATGTTACAAATTACTGCTCAAAAGTGCTTTATGCTTAGCTATAAAATTTATAAGTTTTAATATCGTCTCTTAAATTTCAAGTTATTCGGTGTATTATGTAAACAAATGATCAGTAAACAGGACAATCTTTTTTCATTGCAAAGTATGATGATTATCCAGCGGGAATGTTTTAAAGACATATTTTGAAATGAGAAAAGAAAGTTTTAATTTTTTTAAATCAACATCTTCCAATTGCTAAAGATACAATATTTTAATTTAAAGATATTTTTAGTTATATTTATTGGTTGATGAAATTACCTTACCAAATACTGAATCTATATTTGAGCTGTCTTATAATACAGTGCTTAACGACAGCTTCGCCAAAATAGACTTTGATCTTCGAACATTGATAGATTTTTTGGCTATAATGCTGTCAAAAGCATCCATTTTTGGTATAAAAGGCAATTAAGTTTCTAGCCTTTTGCTACAACTTACAAATGTGAAACAGCCTTATCGATACTTGCTTTTCGAAAAATTGAATACGGAAACCGATTGGGTGGCGAACCAGATTTAAAAATAAAGTTGTCATCTTGTTTCTGTAGACCTGGATGTTGTAATTAACGAGAAACAGTATTGCATTTTCGATTAAATTTTTTTATTATTTTAAATTTTTGTATGTGCACTCTTAGACAAAAAAAAAACGATGCACCAAGGAGGAGTTATCCGAATGGGACGAAACTCGGTAGAAATGATGTGCATGTAAAGAAAAACAAATTATTACAGTTTGAGAAAAATTGGATGATTCATTGAAGTGACAGAGCTTCACAAAGTGAAAAAATCAGTAACGCGTTTGTCCACCTCTGGCCCTTATGCAAGAAGTTATTCGGCTTGGCAACTATTGATAGAGTTTGCGGATGTCCTCCTGAGGGATATTGTGCCAAATTCTGTCCAACTGGCGCGTTAGATCGTCAACATCCCGCGCTGGTTGGAGGACCCTGCCCACAATGCTCCAAATGTGCTCAATAGGAGAGAGATCCGGCGACTTTGCCGGCCAAGGTAATGTTCGGCAAGCACTAAGGTAAGCAGTAGAAACATGTGCAGTGTGGGGGCGGGCATTATCTTGCTGAAATGTAAGCCAAGGGGGTCGTGACATGAAGGGCAACACAGCAGGCCTTAGAACTTCGTCGACGTACCGCTGTGCTATAAGGTTGCGACGGATGACAACCAAAGGGATCCTACTATGAAATGAAATGGCACCCCAGACCATAACTCCTGATTGTCGGCCAGTCTGCCTTAAGACAGTCAGATTGGTATCACACCGCTGTCCGGGGCGTCTCCAGACTCGCCTTTGCTGGTCATTGGGGCTCAGTTCAAAGCGGGACTCATCGCTGAAGACTATTTTACTCCAGTCAGTGACATTCCAGCCATTCTGTGAGCCATCTATGAAAGGTCGTTGCGGTCACTTAAGCACTAGTTGCACGTACAATCGATGATAATGATGCATCCGGGGCTGTGAGTGCCGCTCTGACGATTGCTCGGTCTTCACGTTCTGTCGTTTCTCTAGGCCTACCGCTTCCTTTTGACGCTGTGTGCGGCCATGGTTTACCCATTCCTGCCAACATCGTCTAATAGTGGCATCGCTCCTACTCAAATGTCGAGCTATTCGCCGATAAGACCAATCGGCTTCGTTGAGCCAACTACACGACCTCTCTCAAATTCTGACATCTGCGTATATCGTTAGCGCACCTGTATGCGAGGCATAGTTACTGTCTGAAAGAGTATACGGAATGAAATTCGTGAAGAATTTATGACCTGGAATCGTAATTTCTCCTCTTAAATATCCTGCCACTTGCGCAGATCAGATGCTCTGTAGCGGCAACCTTTCATTCATTGGCAGCCAAAATGTGAAATTTTTCATTTTCCGTTTTTTTTTTTTTTTTTTTTTTTGTCTAAGAGTTTATTTGTGTTACTGTCACAAAAAGGAAAAAATATCTGAAAGTTAAAATTTGTTTAATTTACTAGTGAGCCATAAACATTTTACTAGGTCATAAAGGGAAACTATTAAAACAACCTGATCACGAAAAAAAAATAAAATTGAGAAATCCTGGGCGGTACATGTCGAATTGGAGACGGCTGCTAAAGGTTTCGAACCGCTTGCATCAGATCACTCGATTCCAGTTTTACTATAGCAATATCTATCAGGTTAAAAGACTGGGCTAACCCCTTTGCCGTAAATTTCCTATGTGTTTCAAATCCATTTTAGAGGTAAATTAAAAACAAAAACTGACAGTAATAAACAAGTGATTTAACTACAGAATATTGTTTGAATACAAGAAATATAGAAAGGAAAAAGAGGAATTGTTAACCTAGCCTTTATTTCAGTAGCTATCAGTTTGAACGTTACAGCTTTTGCCCACGTAACGTAACTGAGAATTTATATGAGTCGCATATCACGCAAGCCGAACGATTACTGTAATGAGATAATTGGTTAACTGGCATAGAACCCAATACTTTAGCTAAAACTATTTTTATGCATTTATCTATTACAATTAAAGTATTAATGAAATTATTATCAGTGAAAATATCATAAAAATATAACCCAGACGTTTTTGCAGAATCCTGAAATTATCAGACTGTGGGAACAAGCCACTAATTTGAAGATATACGAGGGTTATGGACAAACGGAAACAGTAAGTGCATATCATGTCACCATGAATTTCTAACTACTTTTTCAAACAGGGAATTTTAGGCATAGGAAAGCGGAATTTTATATTCATAATGACCTTGCAGATATAATCTTTTCAAATTAAATAACGCACAGGAAACATTATGGTCGACTTAGATAAAGATATTACCTGCACCTGTATGACATACACCTTTATATCCTTTATGACAGGCACCTTACTTTTAATCCGTATTCATATATGTTAATATACAGGAAAAAGCTAATTTATTCCTTTAAAGAAGATTTTTAAAAAAATTAAACCGGTAAAATTTTATTTTTTTATATGTTTGCAAGTTTTATGATAAGAGAATCTAATAAAATATACACGATATTAAATTTTAATAATATGTTTAATATTGCATACATCCATAGGGAGTTAACCTTGTTTTATATAGTATTTGTTCAATGTTTTCAGGGAAAATACATTTACTGAATAGTTTCAGAGATCTTTCTATTTCTAAGATGAATAATAGTATAAGGGAATATGAATGCAAGTATATCTACTATATTTTATCCTTTCCCATTATTGTAAAAATGTATTTTCCACCAATTCAACTTCTAAGAAGAAAATTCTGACATACGAATGAATCTATATATGATATAGGCTAAGTAAACTATATTTCACGCATTGTAAATAATATATTTTAAAACGCTTTGCTTTTTAAAAGGATTTATGAGCACATGTAAAAGGAATTTAATTTGTATATTTGTAGGTTTTATTAATTGGGATGTTTAAATGCTTGGATTATAAACCAGGATCAATAGGCAAACCAGCACCCGGCATAGATGTTGTGGTAAGAAAAAATATTATTTCTTTTTTTAATTCAATGATATTATTTTTCAATACTAGCAGATTTATTAAAAAAACTTTTGCAGCTTTAATCAGAATACCATTTTATAAAATTAAATATTTCTTAAGTCTCTCTGAGGTCCTGATTACCATCAAGCCTCGGCCTAGAAATGTATATAACTAAATACTTTTCCGAAAATTAAAACATAATAATTATTGATAATATGCACTTGACCGATTAAAAACTATTTACATATAGAAATACTAAGAACTAGAAAAATAAGATATTTTAGCCTACCGTTACACTATTAAGGGTGTAGGCATCAGGTGGCTCTGAAAAAATAAAGCACGAAGCAGTGCTAGTCTGCCTAGCTAAATCTTTAGATATATATTTATTATGATGAAGATTTTAGTGATTATGTTTTGTAATAGTTGTAGTTTTATTTTCATTTATTTATTATGTTAAAATCTGTCTTGTAATTTTACTGTTTCATCTGCTCAGGTAAAATATGTAAGTAAGATAAGTTTTAAACAGGAGCGAGAAATAAATTTGAGAAAAAGTTGACAACGTCAGCCTGCCTTAGTAAAACTCCTGCATAATTTTCTGTCGTAGCACTGATAGCAATATCAGCCGATGAGCTTTTACTTTCATTGAAAGTTACGTTTAACATTCTTGAACAAGCACAGCCAGGTTGCAAGGATTTAAGTCTGGATTTTGCTCTATACATACTTGGAATCATTGCTTCTATGCAGCCGAAAGTAGCGGAAGTAAATTTTGTTAAACTGTCTTAGTTTTGTAACTTCGACTGAAGTTCCAATAAATTCTTACTTAGAATAGAAGAGAAATCGTTACTTGTTTTACATTGTTGTATTAACTTAGTGTTCTGGTACTGGCTGATAAATATTAATCTAAAATTGCCCTAGTAATTTAGAAGGTTGAACTAGACTTCAGATTATCCCTGGAATGCCACACTATTTTCTTGACCATAAATGAGGTATAGCAGTATCCCAAACAAAAAAAAAAATGCAAAATAATTGTTTTTTAATTTTTTATTCGAAATGAACACTTATAAAACTTAAAATAAATTTTTAAAACAGAATTACTTCTGTTTTTTATTTCTTATTTTATTTGAGACACAATTTGGACAAACTTTTCTTGATGCTGTAGGCAAATGCAGTTATTAGAGATGCACAATCATGACCTTGGTTTTCTATCTCGTGATGATGGGCATAAACACATCTTCTTGCGGCCTTTTGAGAACATATTGACACTTATTCAGAGGAAGTTGATTTTAAAATGCTGTGTATAGTTGACGGAATTCGCGACGTAAAGCTGGCTTTTCTGATCGACTTAATATATGGGATCTAATGCTGACTGGGTTCTTATTAAGTCCACAGCTAGCATTTTCAAGTTTTCATTTCGATTATCAAAATATTCTTTATCTCTCGCAGCTGATCCATTCAAGAAGATCACTGAATTTATCTGTACAACGTTTAGCACGCTGTAGAATAAAAATCGCAGCCAAAGGCTCATCTTTCTTCCACAGTTGTAGGTATGGCATAATTGATCGATGGTGCTAGCGTCTTCTTTTATTGAGTTCTAAAAGTCGGTCATATCAAGTTAATTCACTGAATTTGTTTTAGCCCCATGTGTATGCATTGTGGAAAGTATTATGACTGCTTTCGTCTTGCTTTTTGGAGGGCAATATGATAGCTGTTCACTGTTATTTTATGTAAGCTGTTTACTGTATGTAACCATACCAAAGTTTAACTGTCTGCCTTTCGTTTCTAAAAACGAAGGGGGTATTTCTTTTTTACTTTTATAAAGAGTACAGATGATTATAGCCTTTTTATCCAAACGTCTTTTTGCAGTATCTATGGATGTGAACTAATCATCCATTGTGAAATTTCTGTTGGTTCTATGTATAGAAGAACTAAGTTTTTCGCAACAGTATTGAACAACTAGAATATTTTCTGGCTTGGGACTTTTTTCCGTATATACTTCAGCATCAAGAATTTAAAATGTTTTGGTATCGCAGCACGTAACTATTTTATCCCATATTTATGTGGTTTGAAAAGAATATGCATTTTAAAATGATATCGTCCCCTTCAGCCAATTAGTTATGTACTCGAAAGGTACATACAATTCTTTCGCTGCATTGACAGAACGTTCGAACGGATCTCGAAAAGAAGCTGATCTGTCATCAATTTTTTCTTTGAATTCTGGTATCCTTGTCATCAAATCGAAGGCAACTAACTGAAAACCTAAATCGAGCTTCAGACATTGTTACCCGCAATCTTGTCAAAAATTCCTTTAATATATATTTCCCATAATTTCCTAATTCCAGCAAAGTGAAACAAACCCACAAGTGCTTGTGCTTCTACAAAATTAATATCAATACTACAAGAAGATTTATTATCTTGTAATGTACCATCGGTACCACTTTGTTAGCTCTGTCTATATTCATGTTTTGCTCTTTCAGCATTAACTTTTTTATTGATGTGTTTAAGTATGATTTCAATGATTTCTCTAGTAAAATGTAACTGCCAAAAACAAAAATTTTATTGTATTACTTCCTTTTTATTACCTGGCTAATACACAATCAAATTTCTTTGTGTCGAGCGATATTGCATATCGTTTACGCGAGACCAAGAATTGGAGCATCTACTTCATTCAGAATCGTCATCGTGTCTAAAATCTGTTATAATACATTCCTCTTCACATCAGAGTTGTTTTCAGAATCAGAATTGAGTAGCATTGTCAAATCAAAAATTGTTTTTCTGAGATACCATTGCTGTATTACATAAATATATAATAAATAAATAAAAGTTAAACTCCTTTTACGGACATTTGTAAATATCAGTTCTTTTTATTTTATTATTAATACCAAAGTAGGACTGCAGCTGATGGATAAACAATACAAAATCAAATAAATAAATTTAAAGAAAAAATATATGTTATTACATACCAATGAAAATAAATCAGATAAAAAGAAATATATGAGCATATTATGCTGCATTGGGGTACACCTGTATCCCAAACACTAAATAAATTGCAAATAAAATGAAATTTGTCCAAAAACTACATATGTCCAAAATCTTACCCAAATTACTGAAACACACGTATTGGTATGACGGAAAGGAAACTACCTAGCAGTTCGTGATACTTGTGCTACTTGTAAGTGAATCGTGACACCTTTTCATTAATATGAGATAGAGGTGCACCCCAAATAGCATTTCATAGTTAAGTCAAACTGTGGTTAACATTATAAATTCACTTTATAAAACTGCAAAATTCCTGACAAAGCAAAAGAAAACTATGACACGATCTGGAAAGATCATGAAATGTTCACTCTGTCTTCTCCGTATAAAGAAACTGATCAGCCCTTTATTTTTTAAGTAATTTATCTAATTTTTCTTTCTTTTAATTATATGTCACACTGTAAGTTTTCAGACTTTTCTTTCGAGAAGGGATATACAAATTAATTGGCACAAGCGATTTTTTTTCACAGTTTTTTCACAGAATTTTAAGTCGGTTGCCAGCTGGTGCCAGCAGGTTCCTCAAAGCAGTTTTATCTGTCTTAATGCAGTCTGTATGTCTGCTTTGAATTACTTAGAACTGTTTTAGATAATAAATTACGATTATTACACCATTTTCAGTTGCTGTTACATACCTTTTAAATATGTTTTGCATTCGGTCATTTTAGTGTACTTAAAAATAGATACAACACCTAGAAAGAGAACAAAGATTATTGCACTTGACAGTCCCCTACTCATGACTGCAGAAAATATTGTTTTCTCGCTTGGTATAGGGGGTCATGCGTTTTGCGAGTTCTGGGGAGACGCAATAAAACTGAATCATTTTCTCCAGAAAAGAAGGCCAAATGTGGAAGGAAGAGGAAAACAGCTCCCAAATCTGTTCGATTCGGAATAGCATTATTAATCCAATAAAAGCTATTAAAGACCTTAAAAGAGCTATTTGTCTATTGATATTGAAATTTCTCCTTCAAATTTGCAGCTTAGACTTTTCATTGCTAGTCAGCATGCGAGAAAATTTATTGACATGTTAAATTCAGCAAAGTGACTATTGCAGGTCAGAAAATACAAGTTTTGTATCACAAATGGCTGGGAAAATGTCATTTTCAGTGATGAAACTCATTTATTTGTTCATGGTTACGCATCTAACATTGTTAGACGGAGCACGAATGAATCAGTAAGAATCTGAACATATCCAGCAAATCGTAAAATGCCTTCAAAAACACACGTTTGGGGGTTTAACTTAGGATTATTTAAACGTAAGATTGCGCCATTCTTGGAAACCTTTGCAGAGAAATTTCTGCATAACTTGATTTCAAGTCACAATGCCAAATTTGTCAAAAGGTGCAGGGTGAAAAATAAAAGTATTGTGCTAGATTTACATGAAACTTTACTAAACTTAAAAAACTTGTGACACATTCTCAAGGAGCATCTTAGCAAAACGGATTGTACAAAGAAATTGCGCAGAAATAAAGAGTGCTATAAAATGAAAATGTGGTTCTATGGCAAAGACATAAAATTCTATGTCATAATATATATACGTCAGACTTGTCGAGTCAATGCCTAAACGCATTCCAGAGGTCATTTCTGCTAAAAGAAGACATATTACCTATTAATTTTCTTATTATCACTGCATATGATCATAATTCTGCAGCAAAGTTAAAATTGATAGATATTACGGTTTCCATATTTTTGATTTTTCAAAACCTCCATTCAAGGGATATGCGGGGTGAAGTATTCTCAGATACCAGTATATATTCTTACACCTGCAGCATACGAAGATATATGAAATTCATGTGTGGTTCCGCCGCGAGTCGCAATCATCGAACCGTTATAAGGTGTGAAAGCAATAACTCGTTCATTACTGCCGTCACTTGATATTATAAGGGTCAACGGCAAGTGCCAGGAGCGATCTTCAGTGAGTTTGTCATCAAAGCTTCTCAAATTCTGGAACTGAACGGCCAGTGATCGTATAGCTCCCTGATATCTCTTCCACTATAACGGATCTGACAACGGGAAACACAGTCGTAAAAAAAAGGGCTTGACTAATTTAGTCTCCAAAATGTTCCAGATAAAATAAGTACTCGGAATGCTCTGAAACTCTAGATTAGAGAGAAACTTGCTACTAGCAAGATTTTCTTATAATGAGGGCAATAAATTACCTGTAAATAACCACATCTATGCATTCAATATTAATTGCCAGTTGCCTTTATTATATTGTTAATAGGGCTTCTCGTAGATTTGTAGTAAATGTGTTTTTAGTTCAATTTGCAGTTTAAACGCAAACTAAACTAATCGCAACCAACATCAGATATTACAAATAGGGTCGCCCCACTCACACTAGCGCACCGGTTTCCCACACTCATTGTAGTTGCCGTGATATTCACCTACACAGTTTTAATTTCCTAAATTATGTAATCTGCGAGTCATTTTGGGCAAGGCATCATTGATAAGAATTATGAGTCGGGCAGAAACTTTATTGCGGCTTGAATTTCTGCCATTATTTCCTCTAATTTTAGGACATTTTCCAGAATTTTGCGAGCACCAGATTTTAACAGTGATTGCCGTTAAATCTTAGTTAGACTTTCATTTTTTCTATGAATTTTTGGTTTCTATTACAACGTTTAGATTTTTTTTTATACTTTAGTAATTTCTGTACTACTTTATTGGGGATTTCATTAAAAATACTTTTCAAGCAATCTGTTGCGGATTCCTTTCAGAATTCTGAACTTTGAATTACTCAAAGTTTTACTGGACTTGTGGAATATGAGAAAATGCCATTTTGTTGCATGTCAGTGCTGACAAACAATTTTTATCCCAAATAAAAATTTTTTAGAAGTAATTTAAGGAGTAATATTTTTGTAAATACAATATAATGTATGAATACCGATCATTTCAGGGGCAATCTTAATCGCAAATAATGGTGTTGAGTCAGAATTTGGTTTGTAAATGCAAATTTCAATTAAAACGTATGTAACAGAATTTTTAATTTTTTTACGAACTGTTATTTATGTTATTATTTCGTCTCTGGCTGACATAGTTCTTGCCATTCTGGTTTCTGTATGAAATGTAAGTTTTCGATCCCAGTATTTTTAGTGTAAATCCCAAGCTTCAAAATGTTTCCCGTATTTAGCCTTTTTTCCTGCAGAACGAAATTGCTTAATATGTAATGATAAGCGTTAGCCAATATTACTTTATTTTCAATGTTTCTTACTCAATACGCTGTGTCCTTTCCTGTTTTTTCAAGTTCTAATGCATTTTTAAATGCAATGAAAGCCATTTTGAAGTATTTGCAAATTTTAATTGTTTATATAAACTATTTCGAAATAAAACAAAATTCTGAGTAGACAAAATAATTAAGGTCTTTATTGAGCTTCATTTCATTTCTCATATCTGTGAAAAAACAAAATAAATATGTACGAAATTTAAATCCATCATGAAGTATTCTATCTTGTTGGTTGTATCTTTGAGGTCGAAATATTTTTTCAGTCAAAATCTACTCAAGATTTTCCTTATTCAAGGCAATAAGAACTGGTAACCAGAATCTCAAGAAGATTAAAAAACACGACAGGAAAATTTCGTGGGATAATCGAAAAAAATTTTTCGAATTGTTCAAAAACTGTGCTATTTCGAACTCTCACGATAGATTTTAAGCGCCGGAATCTTATAAAATGAATTTCATATGCAAACTGTATTTTATATTAACGGGAATAAACAGCTTCTTTTAAAATTTTCTTAGATATTGGACGAGAATGAGAACGAGCTCGGTGCAGGTTTAAATGGAGAAATAGCATTGGTAAGGAAGAAAGAAGGAATATTTGGACTCTTCAATGGTTATAGGGTTTGTATGATTCATAACAATATTTATGTTCTATCCTTTGATTGTAAAAAAGTAGAAGAGTATAAAAAATAACTATGATTAAGCAGAATCAGAATATAAAATATTTAACAGTAAAATAGCATACAGAAAATAAACAGCTAAAATTGTAGCCATCTATTGTGTGGTTAAAAGCAAAATTATGCTGAAATTTAAAAACTGAATGGGACAGGAAGAAAAAGGAAATTTGCTACCAGAAAACTTAAGAATACAGCCTCGATACAAACCTCGATATTTTTACTATTTAAGTTTTAAAAGGTTTAAAAAGTATTAGAAAGAATAGAAATTTAATTTATAAGTAGAATAGATAGACAACAGAATTCCTGTTCTTTCTAAATAGAAATAACAGAAATATAATTTCTAAATTTCTAATGCAAAAATATCAGAAAAATGTAAAAATTATAAAATTAAAAGGAAGGCTACAGTCTGATTTTCGTGTGCAGATTTAAATTTAACGCCTGAAACAATTTTCACTAAGCAGTTACGATAATCCTTGAGTTTAAGACTTAAACCTTGAAAAATTAAAGCGGAACAAAAAATTTTATATTTAAAAATCAAGGATTGAAATGGTTAAAAGGGCTTGAAAACAGTAAGAACAAGAATGCGACGATATTACTAAATACTACAATTACCATCATGGGGAAGCTCGTGCACTTATTTATTAAAGCAAAGATTTAATTATGCAAGTCATAATTAAATCTTAACCTTTATTTCATTAGATCAATAAAAAGCTTTCCTTTCACATGGCAATCCCTTACGTAAGGGATACTTAAGTTTGTACAGATTTACTTTTCCATAACTTAATTTCATGAAAGTATTTAAAAGAAAAATCGGTCACCCAACCGCTGTATCCAAGATGTCGGCGTAAGACGCACACCAAGTTTTTGTTTCGAAAACTTTATCACACAATCAATTCAGAAGATGATACATACAGTTATTACTCGTTACATCCATGGCACATCATCATGCAGGTGACATAATCTTATTAAAATAATTAATTATTTGGTGGTCCGCTACATCATAACTGACCATATTCGTAAAGCAAAGAGAAACTAATAATGGTTGCCAAAGCAAAGTAGATAAACGTAAGTTAATAGCCAGCTCTAGCGTGAGAGTGGACAAGTTTTGATGCAAGTTCCTTTTTTAGTCGTTATGGTGAGTATGCGTACTAATTCTAACCAGAATGGACCTCAATAATTCATCCAGTTGGGCAGATTAAAGGCGGAGTTCCATCTTCGAAGATGAGCTAGCTCTATAGCGTCGAAATTCAAGTTGGATCTGGAATTCTGCTGTATTGGTAGCTGTTCAAAGAAAGCCTGAAAGAATATTTAAAGTATCATCTGTAATAAAATGAGGCGGGATTAAAACATTGATCAAATCAATATCAAGATCGTTCAGGTAAGTTAGTGAAAACGAATTTAGAACCAGACAGTTGCCCGGTCAGTTGCAAGTATAACACATCTCGATATTTCATACTTATTGATTTGACTGAATGTGTCTTGGGGCTTAAACTATTTGTTTGCGAGGTGTTGGGGAAAAATTGAATCTTATCCACCCTTAACTAGCCATGGTTTGCGGTAGAATATTTTAATCAGTACAGTGCAATTAGACAGAAAATGCAGAAAGGATTGAAAATGGGGGCGGATTCTGCCAGTATTCTTTTTATCAGAGGGTGAGCTGCCGCTTTATTAAAATTGATTTGAATTTTAAAGTATCAGTAGATGAATTCCAAAAAAGTCCTAAGACTTTCGAATTTCCATTAAAAGACACCTTTAAATAGAATATCTGTTAATAGTATTTTTCGAACTTAGTTAAGAATTCTGAGGTTATTTGCATTCCATTTCCTCACCTCAAAATCATGAAAATGTAAAATCGAAGATATGTTCTTACGATACGAACGGGTACTGTTCATTAACTGTATTTGTACCGGATACAAAGTTGTACATACACATGTCTTCTTCCAGTAATCGCAAAACATCTGGGTCTTTCTTAGAATCTCTAGCGATATGTTTCAGACACCTAGCTGCCAAAAATTACGCTCAGGACAGATTATAAATAACCACTTTAAGAGTTTGGATGAATTCATAAAGTCTAAAATTGTACTCTTCTTTTCTTAGTAAAATGATGAAAGATTTTTTAATGCTGTTAGCGGGCTTCATTTTGAAAAATCAAAAAATATATTCCCTTCTTTAAAAGCAAATAATAAAATATTTGAGATTTTTAAGTTCTTGTATATAACTGTTGAAAAATGAATTAAATAAAGTTCTAAACGAGGGGGGAATTCAGTATTTTTCTTTGAGTTTCCAGTAAAAATATCTTTTGTTAGTAGTTCTTTTTTCCAGAATAATCCTGAAATGACGAAGCTAAGGCTTACAGAGAAGTACTTCCATACCGGAGATATGGCATATTATGATGAAGATGGTTATTTTTGGTTTGTTGGAAGAAACGATGATGTCATCAATTCAGCTGGGTAAATTCTCAGATGCTTTTAGAAAAAATGTGTTATTTATTATGACCATTTACTTTTGATATTTTTTCTTGAATTACTTTGATTTCAACTGTATTTGTCAAATGTGTGTGTACATATATTGTTGCCCGCTATGAGATCGTTGAATTATAAAGTCTTTACTAAATTTGATTAAATAGTGAGCAAATGTCAGTTAGATGCGTCGCATAAAAACTGATGTAGACCTAATAAGTTTTAATAATATCGTATAGAATATTAAAAACAGAGTATTTCAGAGTGAATCACTACTTCTGTACTAATTACTAAAAAGACAGATGGAGAAAAAAAGTAAAACAATGAAAACGGCCAATTTGTAAGTTACCACGTAAGCCACTATACGTCATCTGCCAAATGTATTACAGTGCAATGCAATCGACCGACTGGCCGCATTCCATCCATTCAGGTGCAACACAATAACTATTAAACGGTTGTTTATTGAGAATAATTTTCCCGCTGCTTTGCATCGGTGGTTCTTGTTTTGTAATGATTCAAATAAACACTATACTACATTCTTTCACTAATCTATTTACAATGCATTTACAAATTTAAAATGTATTACAACGCAATACAATCAACCGACTGGCAGCACACCAGCCATTCAGTTTGCAGCATAATAACTAAACTGTTTTACTGAGAATAATTTTCGCACTCCTTCGCATCGGTGGTCCTTGCTCTGTGATGATTCAAATAAACACTACATTTCAGTCTTTCACTTATCTATTTACAAATTTAAATATTACATTCGTTCTCTCATAAATTCTCTTCCACCACTACTCACTGTGGCTACAATTTGCTTCGCTCAATCAAAACTCGGCATTTTTAGATTAATTATGTAATAGCAGCGCAGCATCCTCAACATAAATATGCATATATTATATATATTTAGACCACCTTTATCAAGTCGTCTGGTCATAGTAGATCAGGACACCTATCGTCCTGTTGCCGTACTCAACTACTGAGTAATGTGTCCTGCTGTCTGTTTTCAGTCTCTTTTCTCCTATAGGACGAAACATCGGTTATCAGTCGATCATTCCTTGTCCGACCACCACCAAGCCTTTTTATAGCCATACCTCTCGTTTGGAAGGCTTTCCCAGCTCCTGAACAATCAGCTTCAAATTCTTCTGCGACAGACGTCAAACTACGCCCTTCCAGCTTGACAATCATCTTATCACGCTTAAAGGCGTCTTGATGTTTTCTTGTAGCTGTACTGCATATACAGCCTCTCGCTCGCAGAAGAATGCCTAGAAATGTGCCTTCCTTTCTCATTTTCTAAGTTGCCTTGCATCGCGAGCGCTGATTCCTCGCCTTTTCCTTGCCGTGCTGATATTTGCATAAGCATCATCACCTTTCTACTGATTTGGGCTTTGAATGCACTGATCGCAAAAAGTCTTTGTCAGCACTTTTATGGTTGTATGCTGCAAAATGAATCTGTTGCTCTAGTTTCGCCCAATAATGTATACCTACACCACTGGATGTCTCTGATCTTTATGAATGCTTTTAAGTATAGCCATTAGAATAAACATTTGTATTATAAGGTGATACCTCATACTCACTTTAGCTCGATTAATGAGCCAATGCCTTCAAGAAGAGAGTGTTGAGTGTACTTAAATCAAACTGAACATACGAGATACTTTTGAAAAATACGTATGGTCCTGAAATAGTTAGCTAAGTTCTTTTAAAACAAATATAAGCTTGCATAGAGCTAATACCTACTTTGAAGGGTTACTTCCTGTTTAACTGATTAACGTTAAACTAAAAGATGTGCATCTTAACTCTTCCTGCATCTCCATAAGAGGTGACCTTATCCCATACTGGAATACTTCGCCCACTCTTTTGCCACACCTCATTTTTAAGGAATGTTTCTTCGTCAATTATTAATTAATGAAGAATGTTTTACGCAAAAAGTATTTTATGACTTTTTAAAGCTAATAATTTAATTCACATTCTATTTAAATTTCGACAAAATTCTTATCATAATGTTTAGTTCAAAGTAAATATTATATTTGTCCCTTAATTTGTACTAATGCATTAAGCCTGTATATTTAAAAACAAAATTAAATGTATGATAGCAACTGTGAATGCACTTATAAAAATGTTTCCGAACATGATGAGAGAGAGAACTTGGCGTCAATCAAAATATGAATACCGAATTTTCTTACAGAAGAAATGGTTCCTCACTCTTTGGTAGGTAAAATTGTTGACATGTGTATTATGCAAATCATAGACGCTGGACTGAACTTCGCTGAAATGGGGAAAAAAAGCACATACATGTTTGGTTCTTTTCTAAACAAAAACAATATATTTAGTCGCTATACGAAGGTTTAACGTTTAACTGAAACTGAAATAATAAGCAAACACGTTAAAGTTTGCAATTAATATCTTGATAATTTTTTAATATTTTTATGTTATTAAAATTTTGTTTTAAATACAGATGATTGTTGTTGTGTAGCTAAGGTAAATATGTCATTACGAACATGTGTTATGGATTGTACTAATACAGATAACTGATTAAATAATTGAACTTTGAAAAAGAAGTCAACATTTTGTTTGTAATAAAAAAATCACTGCATAAAAACTGCAGTTCGAACGTGATTAACTTCTTAATAATCTTCTTGCTACTTAAAAGTCTACAGTTCCTATTAAAAAGTATGTTGCTGCTAAATAGCTTATTTCATTTTGATAATAAGAATTTAATTGTTTTAGTTTTAAAGATAAACATTGTATGCCCCAATAGTTGGCTTCAGTTTCTGAAGTACAGTAATTTGTTATAGTTAGTTAGGATCTTGTGCATTTGCTGAAAGCAACTCATCTATTTCAAACTGTTTTAAATCTCTAATTATGTAAATATTTTTAAAAAGTTGTAAATAAACCATTAAAGTCACGAACTTTCTCTAAGCGAGTAATGACAGGAATTATCCCTGTCTAGAAATGGTAATGGTCATCTATTTCATTCAGTGTACGAACTGCTTTCGTTTCTTTCTGATCTTGACTTGAGATTAATTGGAGGAAGGTTTCGACGCTAGTGTAGTATAACCTGATTTTGCCAAGCTGAAAGCGAATAAATTACATCTACTTGACTCTGATGCGAAATGCCAAGAGTAAGAGGAAAAGCTAATTATATTCCTCTGTAAAAACACTTGTTTCTTTAGTGCTTGCATATAAAAAGAATGCAGACTCAGTTCAATGATAAAAGTCTTGTGATAAGCAGTATCGTGTGCAATCTTTCTAGCTCGTTGAAATCGATTCTGCGATTCAGCGGATATCTTCTCAATAGAAATTGAATTTTGCCATTTGTAGAGCTATTTATAATATCCTGATTGTTATAGATGTTGGATCTTGTATGCAAAACTTCCGATAATACAAGTTTTCTATTGGTTCATGTCGGGTGAATAGAATCGTTAAACCATTCCTCAGAATTGTCTTGAATATTCTTTAAATTATTCTGATCTGAAGACAGTCCATTGTTGTCCTGAAAATCAGTCCTGCAGTACATGAAGTATTTCAGTCTTGCAGTACATGAAGTCTCTGGAGATTTCCAAACGATCACCAGCTAGCTGAAGATAGGTATTCCCATTTAAAACATATTTAGCAAGACGAAAGAAAACAAATCTGCCACTGAAATACATCCCACATCATTATGTAATCACCACCTATTCCCATACAGCATTACCAATAACTTGATCTCTGGCTTCATTCCAACCCTAATACCAGGTTTGAACAAGCGGCACCATGGAACATCGAAGTCTGGCTATTTTTTAAGCCTTCTTGGATCAAGCAAGTCAGCTGCCATTCTTGTGGAGTTAAAAAAAATTCTTGATCCGATTAATGTTCACGCATCAATTTCAGGGGCTATTTCCAATGGCATGATGTTAACAAAGACACTGCGCTGAATTTTTGCTGCTGTATTCCATTAACATTAAAATTTGCCACATTGACTTGATAGATAACCTAAGACAGTATGTTGAATAAATGATAGTACATGTAAATAGTCTTTGATAGTACATCGTAGTACATTCAATGCTATTTTATATAGTGTGTTTATCTGTTAGGACGGGCAACTCTGGTCAGTTCTGCTTTATCATTGTCATTTAGCACCCGTGGTTGGCCACTATATTTTCCATGATAGGTGATTATGTCTTATTATTATTATTATAACTATTATTATTATTCCGTATGATATTCTCCGTGCACTCGTAACACCGAGGATCAAAGAACATTAATTGTCCGAATAACTTTAAAAAATTAATGTTCTTTTCGTCGCTATTACTGTGCATTAAAAATCTGAAACTTCACTTCTACTCGGCACAATTACCTTGAGGGCTGTTTCATAAGATTCACGTGATAACAGTTGAAAATAGACGGTATTTCTGTAAGTTTTTACACGAAATGTGCGCCATCTGAAAATTCGCAATAGCTAATCCAGACTTCTTATTTAGAGCAGAGGTCTCCAAATTTCTTAGTCTGCGGCCCGTATTGGCTTTTTTACGGAGGACCAAGACTTAATTACTTAGCATACCATAGCGATGTCATTATGATGTACACACGCCATTACGTACACACGTGTTTTTAAATAACGCAGAGAGATTTTTATGATTGGATCCATACTGCTATGATATTATAAAGAATCTAGTGTTTTAGATATTCTTTCAGTGTCACATAACATAAATTTCTTAAAACAGTTTAAACATTTACAAAAATATACTTGTCCCAGAACATCAGAGATTGTTTCAGTTCGCAATGCAACTTTACTTTTAAGTGTATTTATCTCCTCGTTGTAACAATTTATCAGCGCATCTTGTTTACATTTTAATCAGATGCAAACTTTCGCTCTTAGGTATTTCCTATTTTGGACAAATTTTGTGAGAAGAAAACATCTCCAAAATTAAAATAAATTATAAAATATACAGAGGAAACAAAATTGAGATTTAAATAAAATCTCCGCTGAAAATTTCTGTGAACAAACCTGCAATGTTACTATGAAAGTAGCTAAAGATAAAACGTCAAATTTTTGTTTTCGAAAAAAGTACAACGCCAATTTTTTAATAGAGTGGTACTGTATTTCATTTATTGTAAATTTAGAAATGGTTGTATAATGCTTATAATATGCTTTATAAAGAACGTGTAACACAGGCAATGTATTTATAGATTGGTTGTTATATAAAATAATAAATGTGCGTGTTACCTTACTTATTTAAAATTTTATAAAATTATTTAGAAATGGATCCATAGTGCTCGCGGGCCGTAATTTGGAGACTCCTGCGTTAGAGTATACGTTAACTTATTTACCTTCGTTTATCTACATTATAGCAGTCAGTTTATAAACAGCCAAATCTACAAAAATGACATCACATATACCACATGAACTAGAATTATTATTTTAACAAATAACGAGAAATTACACACTGCAATAACATTTACAGAGGATTTAGGAATACAAGAGTAGTAATTATCATGCTTAAAACTTCACTAACCCTTAATATTCAAAATTTCATTTGTGAATTTGTAAGGTTTTAGTTAAACTAACCAAGTTTTATTTTAATTTAAATCTTTTATCTCTTCTCTGTTTCAACTTCCCGTCAGAAGAAGCGCGCGTTTTCAGCTTATGCTAATTTGAAGTACAGCCAAGTACTATTTAAACCAGAGGTAGAAACCTCATAGTGTGAGAGAGCTTTTAGTCTCAGATCACGGTCATTCTGCTCGACGTTCGCCTGACCAGCTAATTGACCAGCCTGACCAGAAAATTATAAGCCATAGTGCTTACTACGTGATTGCATATTGAAATAAATTGAAGTGCGCTAGTATTAGTATTTCTTGCTACGCACCATTTAGTTAGAGGACAAACTCCGCGATTTGCTCTGTGAACAAAGTTTAATTAGATTTCTATTTTAGTTTAGATATTTATTTAGAATTATTTGATTTGTTAAGTTAGGCCCAAGTGTGGTCTTTTACTTTCGGTATCTCTCCCGAGTTGGGAAGTGTGTAAATAATAGTGATTTAATAAAAGAGGATTTTAAATCCCTTTCAAGTGCAGTTATTCTCTAGCACAGTATCTACACCAGAACAAAGCGTATTTTTCAGCTCCTGTTCCAGTTCAGGACTTGAGGCTAAGGACCCTAGGAAGTACTTGACCATGTTCGCTAAACACATGCACAGAACACTCAGTCCTGACAAATTTAGTTAACCAAGAAATTTGTTACGTACTAGTTTATTATTTTGTAATTTATCTGTGGCGCATGCATGTCATGACCTCAAATAAAATTATTATAACAACAAATTAATTAAACTCTCCTGAAGAACAGATACCGTATCGGCCCATTCGAAGTTGAAAGTGCTCTGATGGAACATCCGGCAGTCGTTGAAGTTGCTGTTACAAGCAGTCCCGACCCTTCCCGTGGAGAGGTGAGTATTTAATGGTAGTAAGTAGATTAAAACAATAATACAAAAGTTCTTCATTTTGTTTAGATACTTCGAAAGTGTAACCCATAAATACTGCCGTCAGTCCTAAAATATCCTGTTGGATGAAGTAAGATAATTCATCAGAGATGAGAACTGAAAATCGTAAAATGCAGCAAGCGTGACTAAGCTCTTTGTTTTTAGGGCGGACGTATGGGCCAAAGAGGCTATTAAACAAAGTGACACCGAAATCATTGAGCTGCAGGTTTCGAAGAGGAAAGCCCTTGTGAAGTACAAATTTTGGAAAGAGAAATGACAAATATCCGACAACTAAAAACTATATGAAAGTAATAATAATAATAATAATAAAGATAAATATATACTGACATATATTGAAATCAAATTTTAACGTGTTACAACCGTTTTCCTGCTTGCTTTAAAAGATTTTAATCTTCAAAACTCCGACCACTGCGGCTGCTACAACGAAATTGGAGATGCTAAACAATTCGTGGAGATCTGCCAACTTTTAAAAGGTATAAGGAAAGATTTTATCATAAATAAGATTTTTAACGTGGAATGGATTTTGACAAGGCAAGATCTCTAGC
Source organism: Stegodyphus mimosarum (assembly GCA_000611955.2). Taxonomy (NCBI): domain Eukaryota; kingdom Metazoa; phylum Arthropoda; class Arachnida; order Araneae; family Eresidae; genus Stegodyphus; species Stegodyphus mimosarum. The sequence goes on along the minus strand of KK119335.1, from coordinate 152,570 downwards.
AAGGAAGATTATGAATTATATCAGTAATAATCAACAGTAGGAATTCTACTTTATTGTACGGATATGCGTTTGTACCAATAACTGGGACATCCAAATTAAACCATAAGGCCACTTGTGGTCAGTTGGGCCAGAAATCGAGAAGGATATTTACAGACGAGTGATATATGATAGCAGCTTACAAAGATGTGTTTGTAGGGAGGTGTACAGTATGTCAATTGTATATACACGACCTTTATTTAATTTCAGATGTAATTTTTAACTTCTTTCGTGCTACTTAACGTTTGTAATTGTCAGCGTGCTTTAATTTTTTACTTATTTATTTACTTTACCAGCATAATTATTCAAATATACGCTGTTTGTTTATCATATAATGTAATTTTAAATACTATTTTTAAACTTTTGACATTTTTTGCCTTTCTAGTTTCCAGCATACTCTGAATTTTAACTTTATATCTTCTGTTCATTAAGTTCTTCTTGTATCTTATGTTCATTATGACATTTTTCGTATTCCTAACTCTTACTGCTTTTTGATTTTACTTATTTTGCTATTTCACTTCATTTTACATGATTTTTTTTCACATGTTTAAATTTCATGAACATACTGAGGTTTTTAAATTAAACTTTTTATTTTATGACAATTCATGATTATTCGTAAATTATACAGTAAATAATTCTTACTTAGTCTATATTTTATATTCTATTTTAATTTACCTGCGCAATTTTTCATTCTGTAATAGTCTTACCATTACTAATTCTAGTAGTTTACATCATCATTAATTCATTTGCATTTTCAACCTTTATTATTTCCTGCATATTTATATATTTCCCTATAATTTTTTTGTATTATTTATGTTTGAATACATGTTTTTAAGTTCTTTGATGTCATGAGTGTTTAGTTTCGAACTTTGATTACTTTTAAGCTAGCTTAATATAATCTGAATTTTTAAAATGCAGTCTCAACTTTCATTTCTAAGTGTAGAACTGTTTCACATACTCATGCAGCAAATTTTTCGTACTACATCTAACATTAAATATCTCTTAGTTTAATATTTTTGTTAATTTGTTGCATTTATGCCATTATTTTTGCACTTTAAGGCGAAATGACTATATTAATTTTACCTTACTACGTCTTTCCTGCGCTAATTATGGCAATGCTTACTCTCGTGCAAAAGGAACCTGAAATAAACATTTCCAGTACATATCCAGATTCTGAATTACTGTTCAATGGGTTGATAGTTGAACATCTTTAAACTTCGTTTTGACACTTTATTTTTAACTCTACAAATTAACCTTTTTAATTGCAATTATTTTTTATTCTAACGTATATCCTTTTCTTCGGACTTAGCTCAGTACCAACCTAATTTAATAGCCGACTTCACTTACAGTTTGTTTTATAATTTCTCATACAATGATTTTTATGAATTAAAAATCTGATCATTACAAAAGGGAAGAGGAAGAATGACTTTGTTTACATTAGTTATACACGTCACGTGATCTCTGAGGTCATCGGGATGTATTTCATTAAAATTAGAGTTTCCACGCAAAAATAAACAATACAGCCAACGGCAGACAAATTTTTCGGTGCACAAAAGTTTAAAGTTACTTTTGGACCCCACTGGGCAAAAAGACGCTGAGGTTGGTGCACCATGTAAGGTGTATTTTAATTTTCGAAGAGTTATTTTTTAATTTTGAAACTCTTTCCTTTAAATTCTTGCTTCGCACTTGCAACTGCCTACCAGAATGAGTTTTTAGTATCGCGTTACATGTAGAGAGTGTTTATAACGAAAGTTTCGCTTACTTCAGCAGCAGAGGAGCTTGGGAGTCCTTAGTGGCGCGTGTTTGCCGCCAGGCTTCTTTGTTAAGTCATTACGCCTGGCCATATTTTACGTGCCTGCTGATATTCGTTGGCTAATTTAATTAAGGGCCAACTACGTTAGGTAATTGTGTATAGCTTCGGCTCAGTTTAGTTTAACATTAGATTAATTTCTTATTTTTCTTGAGTTTAAAGCCCAAATGGAGTAAGCTCGAGAAGGGGGCCTACTGCAATTATTTTTTTGAGTGAATAAAAGGGTATTTTAACCCTTCTCTTGACTTTGTCGTTTTCAAACTTGAATTCAGCGATACGTCCCTACATAGTTCAATCAGTTCCACTACTTTCATCATAGACAAAGTAGTTAGGAACATTACAACCAAATTACTTAATTCACTATACTACTAAGAATTTCAAATGTAAACAAAAACCGGCCACGTTAAGCCTAACCGCCACTTACACTTTTAAATTGCTGATAATTCTACAACCATTGCATGCAGATTAACTAAAGGCATAAAAACAAAAAAACAACATATTTCAACCACGTTTAAAGCAAAAAATTCACAATTTACCAATATCTAAGAATAAAAACATGGCTCTTACCCGGCTTGGTGGGTATATATATATATATACATGTTTGGTGCAGCCCATTGCAAAGAAAAAGAGAGATGCACAGCTATATAGTATTACAGCAGTCTCATGCAAAATTTCAACGTTCTACGGCTAATGGTTTTTGAGTTACGAGAGATACATACGTACGTCAAGAAAAAAAGTTACCTCTGAATCCATTTGATGATCCGTTTTGGAAAAATTAGTCCTTTATTTTGGCCGTACATACAGATAACACTCAAAACAACTGTTCAAATAGATTCAAGGGCGATCAAAATGAATATTTTCGTTGAAATATGCCACCTGAAATTTTTCGAAATTACAATACTTACAGATTTCGTACAAGGAAGTAAAAAGGTGACTATTTCATTATTAGTCGTTTCATTTTAGAATTCACAGACTGAACACTTCTGTGTCTAAACACACTTTAAGGTATAACATATTTGAGAGAAGAAGGAGCTATCATGATTTACTAATTTGTAAATTTTCATCGAGCTTTCCGACTTTTTAATGCTTATTTCAGAAGTTTTCAAAATGATTATAGGAAATACACTTGACAGTTTTACCACATTTAGAAGCTATATACTGCTGTAAAGAAGATTTTTTGGTTAGGTTACTATGTTATTAACAACATTATGTACTAAATGTGCTTAAACACACATATTCAGAATATTCTTTTCGAAGTTAAGTTCACAGTTTCCATTCATGAATGTCAGTTTTCAGTAATAAATTTGCCAATTGGTTCTTCTCACGAACAAAATCTTGTGTGAAAGATATACATACCTTTACACAACATAATCATTAACAATATAGGGATATTTACAAAATGAACCAAAAAACGTAAGACATGTTTTACCAAATTCTACTGATATTGTCGAATATTTAAACTTTCATACATCCCGAAGACAGAAATTTCATTATAAACTCTTCATCATGTAGCCTAATATTCCTTAATAATGCAGGCTGAATAAAGTATAACACTTTTTCACTAAAACATTTCGTACAAGTAATGTTAAAGATTTTCTTAATTAGAGATTAGGGCATATGATAGGAACTTTCTACACATTTTCGAAGACTGCAGTTTAGTTAGTGAGCGTTATCGTTTCCAAGACGAAAACTCCAAAGACTATGTGCTACGTTCAGATTTTCCTATATTACACGCTGTTTAGTACAGCATACCCATCTTAGATCTATTTTCTTAACATTTCATGAACTAAATACGAAATAATCATGATTCACTTTATAGTAATAGAACACTTACTGTTCTACCCCAATGGCGATGGAATCTTTACCGAGTTTTAAGTAACTTAACCAGCATTTCGAACTAACAGAAAATGCACTATAGAAAACAATCATAGTTATCTGCAGATGAGTCTTAACAGATATTTATCGGCTTCAGATCTGCTATAAGAGGGAAAATCTGAAGCTTGCTTTATCTAGTCTTGTCACTCACAAAAATCATGAAACATTTTGTAACACAATCAGATTTCAGAAACATTTAAATTTCGTTAACTCTTAATTAGGATTAATTATTAATTAGGATTAATTATTGCATGTACTGTATACTACATATTCTTAAATAATCCTAAACAGTATTATTAGAAAAATTGTAACAAATTATCCAATATCCAAATACACTCTAAGAAAATCATATTCATTGAAAATAGTCTGTTTTTGATGAAATGTTAAATTTGTAACGCATTATTGTAAAACTTACGAAAGAAATCATTTCCTATAAGGTTTCTCCAAGTGCAAGGTATGATAACTAGCAATTTTGTTTTCTCTAACGACATAGACTAAACAGAAAGCTCAGTGAAACGCTTGTTTTTTCCATGAAGGCATAAGCATTCCTAATAACAGATAAAAATCGAAGTATTTTGCTCTTCTCAAAACTTAGATTTAGATATGCTTTCATATCAAAAGAAACGTTTTTCCTTAAAAAATAAGATATATCTAACTAAAAAGAGTTGAAAAAGACTATCGAGCATATATTTATCAATCAATAGTTCCGATTCACAGCAAACTGATATTTTTTAATGATATACACATCGATTTTCATCATTCAGCTAAATTTTATACGTCTTTCACAAATATTTCAGTGGCTATCATAGTCACATACTGTAAAAGAGCTCTGGTTTAAACTATTTTAATTTACGTTACTGAGAAAAAATACGTCTGTCAGAAATATTTCAGTGGCTTTTATAGTCACAAAAAGAGTTCTGATTTAAACTACATTATATAACAAAAAAAAATCGACGCACCAGAGAGTTGTCCGATGAAGACAAAAATTGGTGGATAGAAAACTTATACACAGAATAGAAAATGATTAAAATTTCAGAACAATTGATTGATTTCTTTCAGAGTGACATAGTTACAAAGTAGCGAGTTCAATAAAGTTTTGACCGACCTTGCCTGGATACAAGCTGCCACACGGCGTAGCATAGACTGATAAAGCTCCCGGATGGTCTCCTGCAGTATTTCTTGCCAAATTTGCTCCAGTTGTAGGGCTAGGTCATCAAAATTCCCTGGTTGATGCAGTCCCCTTCTCATCATATCCCAGATATGCTCAACGGTAGAGAGAGATCTGGCGATCTGGATAGCCAAGAAAGTGTTTGACAAGCTGTAAGACAGTTCATAGCAGCACGCGCAGTATGCGGCCTGGCATTATCTTTCTGAAAAATAAGGCCAGGGTACTGCAAAAGAAATGGTAACAAAACAGGTCTCAGAATGTCGTCGACGTACCGCTGTAATGTAAATGTGCCTCTAATGATGACCAAAGGAGTCCGGCTATCAAGCAAAATGGCACCCCAGACCATAACTCCTGATTGAAGACCCGTGTGGCGTGCAATAGTGAAAGCAGGATCGGCACGCTGCTCTGGGCGTCTCCAGACATGTTTTCGATGATTGTCACGACACATTTGGAAGTGGGATTTGTCGCTAAAAGCTATACGTCCCCAGTCAGTATCATTCCAATCTGATCGAAACAAGCACCACTGTAATCTGGCTCGACAGTGTGCAGGTGTGAGTGGCAGGTTGCGTAACGGTCAGTACGAGCGTAGATTTCGCTCTACCAATTGTCTGTGAATGTTGATGGTGACACTTGTGTACGGGTCGCACGTCTGATCGTTAATAACGATGAATCAGGCGCCGTGACAGCTGATCTGACAATCACTCTGTCCTCCCGATCTGTTGTGGCCCTAGGTCGACCGCTACCATCATCACTCTGAAATCTGACATTTGTTCATTCATTCTTGCCAGCATCTTCTAATCGCCGCATCGCTTCGAGTCATATGACGAGCGATGCTCCGATTTCCCCAATCTGCCTGTTTCAATCCAATGATAAAACCTCTTTCAAACTCTGACGGTTGCTCGTAATGAGCTCGAATCCTGCGGCGAGGCATTTTTTCAGTCGTTGAAAAGTATCCGAAATCGCAATGCAACAGAAATTTTCAACAACATTTTAAGAATAGCTCCTTATAAACATCTGCTGAATGCGCTGGAGATCGCACTATTCATTCATTGGACACCGAAATTTGCATACGAAATTTCAAAGCAATCGGATGATTTCTTCTTGGGTGCGTCGATTTTTTTTTAATAGAGTGTATTTTAATTTACGTTATTGAGAAAAATCTTGTTTATTTTCACCAAATTCATTTTAAAATTGCATTTTACTTCTTTGCATATTTGAGTAAAGCACATTCTATTCTACTGACAACTAAATATTACACTATTTTTAATAAAATTTATTTTGAATTCCTCTTCTAAAGATACCAATAAATTGACATGCGTGTCCCTGACTAAGCCGTCAGAGATACTCATACCAAAGATCGGGAACTTCTGTCTCAGAGAATCATGTAAAAAATTATGTTTTATATGTGCAGAATTCACTAACTAGTATAATTCTACTCTTTTCGTGAAATTTTCCACTTTACTCTGAAATACTTTATAACTGTACATAAATCTTTAGGATGAATATTTAAGGAAGGTCTGTAGTATTGTTATCGAATATTCTTGTCTGTCTCATCCTTCTACCTTAATCCTCTAGTTCCAGCATTTAAAAAAAGTGCATTTATTTTAATAAGTTCTTTGATTTTAATATGTTCTATTCTTTACGTTGCTGCCTTATGAATTTAATTTAAAACCAGTATTTCTGTACACTTTTTTTAAATACTATATTTTAAAATAACTGCATAATTTTTAGTTTTTGTTTTATGAAAAATTGATTGCCCTTTTGTCATTACTGTCATTCAGAACGAAAGGATATTTTTAAACATTCTATATATTTTTAGGTTGTAAAAGCTTTCATAGTCCTCAAGGACACTTATTGTCAGAAGAACGAACAGCATTTGATAAAGGAACTTCAAGATCATAGTAAACGAGTTACAGCCCCCTATAAATACCCAAGAAAGGTAACTTAATTTCCATTACTCAAAATATATAAATAAAAAAATCAGACTAATAACAGTTTGTAAACCTAATACTGAAAACGAAGAAGAAAATTAAATTTATGAAACTGCATTTCAAAATTCTATACTAGCTGTTATAATATTGCACATTATATGCACAAGACTTTTCAGATTTTTAACGTATAGTTAGTACTAAAAACATTGCGTTATGACTGAACGTTTCCAGGAAACCTGTAAACATCTCGTATTTTTAGAATACTACTGCCTCGCTATAAGTGCATAATGATTAGGCTTTTATTTTTTTCTGACAGGCATTAAAAAGTTAAACTTGAAAGTGACACACTTAACACTTTGTTTGTTTAAAATTGAACTGTACTTCTTATTTTTACCGTTCTTATTACCACCTTCCTAATAAATGGAATAACGTCACTTAGCAGCAACGACCAAAAGCCGTTATTATTTATTTATTACGTGCTTCGCCTTTACGGCAAGGGAGGGACGCCCCGAGAAAGACTTTTTAAGGGAAACTGACTATGTATAACTCCCCATGTGTAACGTGAAACTCCCTTGTAGACAGCTCGTTCGTCCGGACTTGAGCCCCGGATTAAGCTACTAGTATTCAGCGTCTTTTACTGCGCCTCCGCTGGTGGGCCGTCAGAATCACTCCGCTGGTGCGCCGTTAAAGAGATGCAGTGAGATATCAGAGAGTTGTTACAGATATCTGAGACGTGGGAAATTGCAGGGTAAAAATATGATGTTATGGGTATGAGGTGGAGCATCCATGCACCGAATATCATATCGAGATAATTCTAAAGATTCTTGATGAGTTAAGACCTGAAGAACTTTGATGCCACTGAAGGATGAGAAAATCTTAATCATGTTCCTCTAACCATTCTTTAATGATTGCATCAGTATCATAAGTGGTATTATAGTATTAGAAAATTTCCATAATCAGAGACAGCTGTCCACATGTAGAGGTGTACAGCGTCAAAAAATATGGAAGGGTACCAAAATCGATATACTATCTTAAGCATTGGGGAATCTCGCGAATGTCATAAAAATATCCTTAGATCAGAGCACTCCATCACCACCTTGTGTTCTGCCAATCTGTGTGGTATATTTTCGAGATTTCATTCCGAATACACCACCACCGATCTACTCGATACAATGAGTATAAATGGGATTTCATGTGAGAAGGCAACACTTTTTTCATTTCTTCTGTGGTCCAATTTCGGCGCTACTATGGAGATTGTCAGAACTTTTCTTGATAAATACTTGAAAGCATCGGTGCTGCTGTTACGTATAGGCTGCAAAATTGCCATGCATAATAGAGTTCGCTGAATTATTGCCTTAAACATACTTGTGGAAACTTTTTAATTTATTTGCATAGTGAGGTGATCCATGGTTGGGCAGTGATCAGCCCTCTCTAACCTTAGGAAGCGCAGCCCAAATCTAATATCAGTGACTCGCGCTCCACAATTTGAATTTCGATCCTTCGCAATTGTGCTATTAGTTCACTTATATCTGCAGAGGTTAGGAGGAATTTCACAACTGTATGATTTCCAAAGTCACATCGTGAACTCGATGGCCAATAATAATATTTTTGTTCCTGAACTTCATTGAACCGGCAGTCCCGATAGCATATTTCGTAAGCGCACATCTGTATAGTCACAGAGGAAGTGGTTTCCAGAATGGACCAGTGGGCTTCCAGTAATATTTTCTGTCATTTCTTATGATCTTTGCAGCGCTTTAAGTAAGATGATTGAAAATGTTTTGCCGCGCTATGTCCTGTACAAAATAATTAAAGCATCGCTGATTTATTGCGAAAATTTTCAGGGCGAAGTTAGATCAAATATAAGCAAAATTATGTATGTAAACAGTAAAAGTTTTAGCATTTTTTAATGCAATCTATATGATAAAGATGTTCCATTATAATAATCAATGCACAGTTTTATTTAAAGTGATTTTTCCCAGTTTGCATTGCACATTTAGTATGTTAAATTTCACATTAATAACTCTTCACTCTTAAATATATTGCCTGCAAAAGAAATACTCATCAAATAGAATGAATTTATTCATATATAACTTTGAATTTTAACAGTAGATATAATCAGATCATTCACGTTGTAAATTTTGAATCTTGCATTTTTAGAATCAAAGGAATGGAAGCACTGAGATGAGAAAATATTAACAGTTCCAGTTATTCTCAGTTGAATTAAAAAATTACGCACTTGAATTCTCTTAATCCACAAGTGTTAGTAAATGCATAATATTCGAGGCTAATTGTAGCTTGAGTCATTTTTCTCGATATAAAAAGCGCCACGAGCATTAATCCGAATATCAGTGCGTGATAGGTTTCGCTAAAATGAAATGTTGACGATTAAATCCTAACTTATATTATAAATGCGAATGTGAGTTTGTTTGTTTGTTTGTTTGTTACGCTTTCACGCCTTAATTACTTAACCGATGATCATGAAATTTTCAAGAAATATTTTTGATATATTAGAAAAGGTTATAGGCTATAAAATGTAACTTATCTGTTGAAACTTAAGCTATATAATAGGTTTTATAGCTTAGAATGATTGTCGTTGTATAAACATTAAATGTTGAAAGTTTCATAACAATAAGTTAAACTATGCAAAAGTTTGTCTGCGCGCGCAGGTGCGTGGCTCAAACCACGCACACATTTTTAACCTTTTCTAATATATATATATATATATATATATAAATTCTTGAAAATTTCATGATACCCCTAATATTAGTAACCAGGACACAGATGAAGATGTCGAAAATTTTGTAAAAAATCTAAACTCGATTAATGGTCGTGAACATGTCAAACCCACCTCACCTAATGAAATAAACAACATTATCAAGCGATTAAAAGCTCGTAAAGCCCCTGGATTTGACGGAATCTCAAATAAAGCACTCAAAGTTCTTCCGAAGACATACATTGTTCTGATTACCAACATAATTAATGCTTGTTTAAGGCTAAATTATTTCCCAGGACAGTGGAAGCACGCAATAATCACAGTTTTTCTAAAACCGGGAAAAAATCCAAAGGATGTCAACTCCTACAGGCCTATAAGTTTACTACCAAGCTTAGCCAAAGTATACGAAAGAGTTCTTCAGAAAAGGCTTGTTGAGCATCTAGAAAATAAAAATATTCTTAGTCAAGATCAATTCGGCTTCCGTAAAGGCCACAGCACAGTTCTACAACTGCTTAATGTAACAGAATATATTGCTGATGCTTTCTCAAAAAAGAACACCATAGCAAGTTGCTTCCTAGATTTAGAAAAAGCATTCGACAAGGTGTGGCATGAGGGCTTGCTCTTTAAGCTGCACCTTGCTCGACTGCCTGTTAACTTCATCAAATTGATTAAATGCTATTTAAAAAACCGCACATTCCAGGTTAAAATTAAAGATTCACTATCTGCAAGAAAAAGAATCAGAAGCGGAGTGGCTCAAGGAAGTGTCCTTGGCCCCTTTCTTTTCAATGTCTTTATTAATGACATGCCTACACCATTAAATTCCAAAATTGTAAAATTTGCGGACGATACTGCAATTTTGACGAAATCCATAAAGCCGCAACTCGCCGTCGATAAGCTGGACATTGCAGTCAACCAAATTATCCACTATTTAAATAATTGGAAGCTTAAAGTAAACCCTAACAAATGCCAAGTTTTAATATTCAGAAGGCACAGAAAATTCACTCCCATAGAAATAAACATCAAAATCAACAATCACCCAGTACCCATTGTTAATAAGGTCAAGTATCTCGGTGTTTATTTTGATGCCCAGTTACTTTTTAAAGATCATATAATATATACTTTGCAAAAAGCCATAGCCGCCAAAATTGTGATTCAACCCCTTATGAACAGAAAATCAAAATTAAGCTTGAGACTCAAAAGAAAACTGTATCTGGTTCTAATTAGACCAATCCTTCTATACGCAATACCAATTTGGGCTACAGTCTACAAAACGTACAGGAAAAAACTGCAAGTATTTCAAAACAAAACTTTGAGAGAAATTACAGATTCCCCATGGTTTGTGCGAAACCTTCAACTACACAAAGATTTAAAGATCAACCCAATAGCTGATCAAATTCTTTCAACATGTCACAACTTTTACCAAAATATTAACAGCTCATCCTATGATCATATTCGAGAACTAAGTAACTACGATCCGACCTTAGAAATAGCTGCCAAACGGCCGCGCTCGATATTCCACAATTCCAAGTGGTAAATACTTAAACCAAGAGACTTTGTTCTTTAATATTATGGACTTGATCGGCACCAGATCTGACAAAGCTCAGGTTTATAATTTAAACAGTATTATCTGTGTTTTCATATTTGTGTAAATGTAAATATCAAGAGACTTTGTATTCATATGGACTTGATCGGCACCAGATCACACAAAGCTCACGTTTATATTTCAAGTTTTCCAATAGTGCAATTTGTGTTTTTCATAAAGTGTGTATAGTGTATAATCATAACGCTGAATTTATTCAGTAAAGACTCAAAAGACAGAGACTTTTGTGCTTGGAAAGGACTTTGTTAAACTTACCTATGAAGCAGTCAACTGCATGGACAGTAAATTAGTGGTGACCCCATCACATGACCTTTATCAGCAGATTTCCAGTACCATTATGTCATGCATTACATGCTTTCCTATGTCTGTACTTACATGTACATGTATAGCTTCGCCAATTTCGGCGCGGCAGTATTGCCTTTGCTTTTATAATCATCGCCTAAGGGCAGAAATTACCAAAAGTACCGGTAAAAGTTGTTTTTGCAACTATAAGCCGTAAGATCAAAGAACCGATTACGATTACGATTAATTTCATGATGATCGGTTAATTAAGGCGTGAAAGCGCAACATTTATTAATTTTTATTTGTTTAATTTAATTTATTGTTTAAAATCCTTCAGGATTTCCGACTTTTGGCTCTTCTATCACATTTTTCAGTCATGAGAAATATACGTAGGAGTTTTATTAGATTTCGTGACGATACACGTATTTTTAAAATTCATGCGGAGTTTGAAATTTATTTAAGGATAGTTTAATTTTTTATGCCTTCCCTCCCCCCAAATGCCTCGCAAACGTAAGTCTAACATGTCTAGGAATTCATCTCGCGCCCAGGCTGCAAAAATTGCTCGATCCCAAGAAGCTTCCATACATGCACAATTAAGAAGACAATAACAAGCAAAGCGACAATCCATTTTGAGAACTGATGAAACAACTTCTCAATGACAAGAAAGATTAGAGGTCCAAACTTCCCTTCAAGCTTCTATGAGAGCAGCTGAGACGCCTCTCTAAACACAACTCCGCTTGACAGAACAACTTGAACGACAAGCTGCTTTAAGAGCTGCTGAAACGCCTCTCCAAACCAAATTCGTTTAGGAGAACAAGCTGAACGCCAAGCTGCTTTCAGAGCTGCTGAAACACCTCTCCAAACACAGATCCCCTTGAAAGAACAAGCTCAACAACAGGCAGTTATTAGAGCGAGAGATACTCCAGAACAATTGCAAGCGAGAAGAATCGTTCATGCAGAGATGCAAACCGAACACCGGCGAAATTTCATGCTTAACAATTGGTCCGTATTTAATAATTCTGGATTTCAATACGATCCTTCAATGGATTACCATAATTATCGACTAATTGTTATCGGTTGGACGAGTAAAAAATGTCAGTTTTGCAATGTTTTAAAGTGGAAAGATGAAACTACAGTAATGTGCTGTTCCAATGGTAAAGTCTCGCTTTCTTTACTAGGTGAACCAGAACAGCCTCTGAAAACTCTATATTTATATGATACAGTTGCATCAAAGCGTTTTTTTAAGTAAAATCAGAAAGTACAACTCTTGCTTCCAAATGACGGAGTAGACAAAGAAATAAGAATGCCAAGGTTTTCACCAACGTTTACCGTACAAGGCCAGATATATCACCGAATTGGTTCACTTTTCCCAACAGATAATGAACCGCATAAATTTTTGCAAGTTTATTTTATGGGTCAAGAAGAAAATGAAGTAAGCCGTCGTTGTTAGTATATTGATGGAGTCGAGAGAGATATAGTATTGAAAATTCAAAGAATGCTACACGACAACAGCATTTTCATAAATATCTACAAAATTGCAATAGAAAACTGGCCTCAAGACGATTATAAAGTCGTCATTCAACCTTATCGAACTCCAAGTGGCGAACATGAGAGGCGCTATAATGCACTGACAATTAATGAAGTTGCTGTCTTGGTTACTGGCGACCCATACTGTCCACGAGATATAGTGTTACGAGCACATAATACACTGACATGCGTAGGAGATACTCATGAATTTTACGATGCTTTGCAGTACCCATTAATTTTTAATAAAGGGCAATTGGGATACCATTTTCATATTCCACAGATTAATCCAACTACAAAACAGCCAGTTCCCAATAAAAAGTTTCCTGCATGGATTTTTACGCTTAATCACATGATGCTTCGAGAGAATGATTTCAACCTCCTTCTGCGGTCGAGGCAGCTCTTTCATCAATTCTTAGTAGATATGTATATCAAAGTAGACAGCAAACGTCTTCATTACATTTCTTTAAACCAGACACAACTACGAGTTGAAAATTAGATTCACTTACAAGATGCAATTAGCACAGATGGTAATATTAGCCCCAACGACTTAGGCAAGATGGTTATTCTTCCCTCCACTTTTGTGAACAGTCCCCACTATCTGCATGAATACACACAAGACACTTGCCTACGTTCGCACTTACGGTAGGCCTGCTCTATTTGTAACTTTTACCTGCAATCCTTCACGGAAAGAAACAACAGAAGAGCCACTGATCGACATGACATAGTTGCCCGCGTGTTTCGTTTGAAAGTTCAAAAGATCATTAATGTAATAACAAAAGTATTTGGAAACGTCCAGTGCCACATGTACTCCATTGAATGGCAGAAACGACGTCTGCCACATGTGCACATTCTTATTTGCTTAAAACAAAAGCTGCGACCCAACCAAATAGATAGTATTATAAGCGCTGAAATCCCGGATCCAGAACTAGTTAAGAATTTGCACGAGATCGTAATCAAAAACATGATTCATGGTCCCTGTGGAGCGAAATTATAGCGAATTTAAATTTAGCGAACTCTATATACAGTTTTCTACCTACTGTAATTTCTTTTTCATAGCTGATTCAGGGAATTAAGTTTTCAAGTAAGTCTGTATTAACTAACAGGCTCTCTTGCTAATCTTCGTTTTTCAGTTCTGTTGCAAGCATACACTTTGAATCTGTTTCACCAAGACTTTGGTTGGCACTTTTTTGTTTTGAATTCAGATATCTTCAGTTTTTTCTCTCCGTGCCATCTAAATGTATAACATATGCGTCGCTCAGTTTTGGTTCAAATTTACCTCGCGTTCCACTTTTTAATGCTCTTCACATAAGCAAATGATAAAACTATCAGAAATATTACATCGCAGTATACTTTTAGCTTTCAACACGCTAGAAACTTTCTTTAATATTAAGTTACTTTTTTATCAGTCTTAAAAACATATGGATTCGATACATTTATCGAATATTTAACTATTATTCTGATTCTATAACAATCCTTAAAAATTGGAATTGCAAATCGAAAATCCTTCCAAAATGCAAATGAGTATGACTCAAATTTTTCAATCAATTGTTTATTATACGCAATTATTTTTCTTCTCCCTAATTTTGCAGATTGAATTTGTGAAAGAATTACCAAAAACAACGAGTGGGAAGATCAAGCGTTTTGAGTTGAGAGAAAAAGAATGGAAGAAAAATTAAATGTGAATGTAAAAGAAAGCATTCTGAATAAAATATACGTTTTAAAAATTTTTCTCATGATCATAAAAATTTCTCGACAAACTAACAAATTAATCCTTTCATTAATTTGACAATATGACAACTTACTTTTCTTTTATAATTTATACAGCGGATACACTAGCGTCGAAAACCGAAAGCCATTATAGATTTTTGCTTTAATATGAAATATTTTTTCTTATTCTTCTAAATTCTAATTTATTCTTCTCTCTTTATTATACCAGCAGTCGAGTGTGAAAATAAATGCACTACTAGCATACTAACACAAATTACACAAAATAATTATTATAAATTCAAATTTAAGTAGTAATTTGCCAGAAATTAATTTCCAAAGAACACATGTGAAAAATAATTTACGATACTCACCAACAACCAGGATGAGATAGTCCACTTTGAATTCCGATTCGTTCTGTATGGAGGGGGTGAATCTGCCCTCTACCAATTCAGCACAGGAAATGACATTCTGTGCCCCCCCCCCAATTTGCAGAGGCATTATGAGAGTTGAGACTGTGGTCTCAAAAGTCTGCTGATCAGTCTATGTGATTAATATCTTTGGATCTCCAAATGTACTCTGCATTACACCTCTGCGATGAATTGTTGCGCTATGACATCCATGAAAAGAAATTTTAAAATTTACAGCACCACGTAACAATCGAACATAACACTAAAGAAATTACAGTTGCAACATCGCTAGCCAGTCTCATTTTCTAGCTCCGCTACTTAATACTTCCATTCATTGTGATGCTTTCCCCCACTAGAATTTCATCACAGTCATACACTGCTCGACATTGAAATTGCAACACCAAGAAGGACTGGTCAGAAATTTATGCAAACTTTAGAGTAGACGCACGTCACTGAGTTATGCGAATGATGTGAAATGCGCAGCTCTCCGACACACGTGAAGTAAGATATAAGGTGAATGGGCAATATTCGTGTCGCTATTTCTGCCAGACGAATTATCGAAGAAAGATGGTTTTTGTCCCGAAGGATATATGTAATAGGAGAGAATGCCAGGCAGCTGTCAACGAAGGCACTTCCAGCAGGTAGACGATTTTACGAGGGGTATGGTGATCGGACTGAGAAGGGCAGGTTGGTCCTTACGTCAAATCGCAGCTGATACCCACATAGATGCGAGCATAGTGCATCGGCTATGGCGAACATGGTTGGAACAAGGAAATGTGGGAAGAAGGAGGGGTGCAGGTGCAGCCAGAGTAACGTCAGCACGCGTGGATCGACGCATCCGCCGACAAGCTGTGGCGGTCCAGCAACTCACTTGTACCGCGATTCTGCAGCATGTACAAGATACCCTGGATGTTCCCGTGTCGACCAGAACCATTTCCCGTCGATTGGTTGAACGTGGCCTGCACTCACGGCGTCCGCTAAGAAGACTGCCATTGACCCCACAGCATAGACGCCAACGTTTAGAATGGTGCCGGACTGGAGCGATGTGGATGAAAGAATGGCGAAACGTCGTGTTCTCAGATGAGTCACGCTTCTGTTTATCCGGTTGGCAGTCGCCGCATAGTGTGTGGCATCGACGTGGAGACAGATCTAATCCAGCAGTAACTGTGGACGCCCCACTGCGCGACAACGTGGCATAATGGTTGAGCGCAATTGCCTACGATTCCAGGTCACCTCTAGTTCGTATTCAGGGCACTATACCGGTCCAACGATACTCGGATAATGTACTGCGGCTTGTGGCAATCCCTTACCTTCAGGGGTTGCCTAATGCAATTTTTTCAGCAGGATAACGCCCGACCACACAGTGCTCGCATCCGCCAACATGCTCTGCAAGGTATACAGATGCTTTTCTGGCCACCGTACTCTCCTGACCTGTCACCAATCGAACATGTGAGGGATGTGATTGGACGCCGTTTGCAGACTCTGCTCCTGCTTCGTTCAGAAGAGGAACTGTGGCAAATAGTTGAAAGGGAATGGAGAGCCATCCCTCAGGACACCATGCGCATTCTTATTGACTCTATGCCTAGACGTGTTTCTTCGTGCATCGCTGTCCGCGGTGGTCCTACATCCTACTGAGCCGACGCCGTTCTCACTCTGTATTCTGACTATCACTTTGAAATAAAGATCAGTTATTGCTGCTTGCTGTCTCTGTCTTTTCCCCAAATTTCATCACTTTCTGACCACTCCTTCTTGGTGTTGCATTTTCAATGTCGAGCAGTGTATTTATTCCCTTTCTGTACAGTCCTACAATAGTATCACACATTACATAAGTTAACGAATAGAATCTCAGAACAGGCTGGATCGATTTTCGTAAGCTCACTGCCGATTAGCATCTCGATAGATGCCCCCAAATTAAAAGTCTTCAAACACAGGACTTAACGTATCGAAGATCTCTTGCCAGAATTAGTTAAATATCATCTTTCCTGATCAGCAAAAGAGGAGTAAATTGCAAGCTGACTTGCCAAAGATGCTTGGACTCTTCTGTTATGAAATAAAAATTCTTCGCTGGGCTATTCAGGGTTCTTTTCTAAGATTCTTACAAGACATATTCTGTCGAATTTATAACGTTGCTTTTAGTTGGACAAGACAGTATGAACTAATCTAACTGTCTAACATCAGTCGATCAATTCTGCTGTTCCAAAATCTTCCCCACGAGTAATTATCTGAATATTGCCTTTGAGACACGGTGAAAATTCCTTCACCTCTTACACTTAAATCCTACGGCCATGCTTCGATAATTTATATAGTATGCAGTTTAGCTTTCTACAGAACGTTCACAATTCCCCCGATTAACAAGGATAATATAGAAGCGTGATGTCTCATTTCAGCTTTCTAGAGATGTCATTGAAAATCCTGCTACATACATTACCTGCTAATACAAGATTTATTTCACTGACGTCGCATTTAATCCCTTCTGCTTCCTAGCCATTCTATATTCATTACCACTCTACAATTGAAAAGATGGTTGGTATAATTATGGCAAACCACTCGACGGCTTGGAGGACTTCCTAGGAAACATTAGCTCGTATACACATCACACATGGAGAAAACCATGAAAACGCCCAATGCAGCCAACTCGTTCGCCGAGATTCGAGCCCCGGACTGAACTACCGGTGTTTAGCGACTTTATCATTGGTGGGCCCTATGGTTTAGAAGGAGAAATTAAAAAATATCTTTCACACATTTTAAATAATTCAAAATAAATGGTGTATGAAATAAGGAAAACCTAAAATTGGCTTTTTAATATAGAGGGAGAACCCGTCTTTCAGCTAGAAAAGAAAGCCATATCCTGGATTTCAATACCATACAGTAACTCTAACCCATTTTCCTATGAATGGCTCAACATTCTCCTCAACAATGAAATATACCTTAAATAATAATAATAAATAAAATTAGTAAGTAAAATAGTGAATCTATTTTACTAAAAATTGTGGTAACAGTATCAATATTTTTTTCACAAATCTTAGGAACATTTTATTTTAAAGTCAGGTTTAATGCTCTAATTCCTAATTCTTTAAAGTTCGTTATTTTAGCTTTCCTTTAAGATGCAGAATTCTCCAGAAATTTCATCTGCGATTATTCTTTAAAAATGGACGTTATCTTCATTGCTTATCTTTAAAAAGCGACGCCGATTTCCAGAAAACAACAATAAAGGGTAATAAATTTTTTTAAAAAAAATTCTGATGTGGAACCATATAACTTCCTTGTACGGCTTATTAAATCAAGCACATTTTTTGCTGCATTTCATTTAACCTTATTTTCCTGAATTTTATTAGAGACTTATTATTTCTCCTTCAATCAATTCAGTTCTCACTTCGCGGCAAGGAAAAAGTACATGAAAACTCAAAACATCTTCATTAAGAGTTGCAAAATTCAGAAAAACCTAAAACACCAAATAGAAATAAAAACCGTTAAAAAAACAATTTTTACAATTAAAATTAGGCAGAAAGACATATTTTTCGCTACATAGGCTCCACACGGCAAAAAGACACTGAAGTTGTGCAGAAACTGACTTAATTCGCTATGCTACTAAGTTTCCAATGCCAGCATTGCGGCACTGTACATTTTTTGCTTTAAAAGTGATTTAATTACATTGTTATTATGTCCTGGTTAAGGTTTTTATGCCTTTAGTTAATTTGCATGCCTTAGTTGTAGTATTATTTTCAACTTATTAAGAATTAAAGTTGTTCAAGTTCCACTAAGCCTAACGACACCGCCATTTCTTGACATTTGAAACTTAGTAGCAGAGTGAATTCAATCAAATGCCTTCTTGATTCAGTCAGCTTCTGCACCAACTTCAGTGTCTTTTTCCCGATTGGGGCCAAAAATTTTGTGCACCGAAAAACCTGTTTTTCTGACTAATTTTAATTAATTTAAACTCTATTTTTAATTGTAAAAACTGGTTTTTTAATCGTTTCTAACTCTATTTGGTGTTTTCAGTTTTTCTGTATTTTACAAATTTTAATTAAAATGTTTTGAGTTTTTATGTATTTTTTTCCTTGCCAGCGAAGTGAGAACAGAATTGATTGAATGAGAAATATATCTCTAATGAAATTCGGTTAAATAAGTTTAAAAGAAATGTAGCAAAAAAATGTACATAATTTAATAGGCCGTACAAGGAAGTCATGTGGTGTCCACATCAGATTTTTGTATTTAGGGACTGGTCCTAAATCGAAATCTTGAAATGGGAACTCCTGATACCTGCCGCAAACGAAAGAAACTAAAATAGAAATATTTTCAAAAAAGTCTCACCTGGAAAAGCCTGAAGTGGGATACAGCCATATCGAGAATAATGTCCATGGTTAAAAAACGCACGAAAAAGGGAAAACACATATAATTTTAAAAAAATACTATTAAAAATGTAGCTGTATTTCTATGCAGTTTGAGTCATTTGGCAACGAAAATTATATCAGTATTAGGAAAAAAAAAGAGAGAGAGAGACTACACTAGAAATAATGAAGGAATAAATGTCACTAGAAGTACAGAAATTAGGTTATGGCATCAGAGAAAAAATTTCCAAGAGAACTTGAACAATGTTACAGAGTTCAAATTCATGTCAAGAAATTAGAACTTCTCGTTTTTTTGGCAGAGTTCATCTGGCAGACATTATCTGCTATCTTACTAATTTTTCTTTACTGCATTTTCCATAGATGGTTAATAGTTTGTGACAGTAACTTTTCTATCGTTCTGTAATAAATAAATTTAACTTTTAAGACAGAGATGGGTTAATTTGCATCTTTGTTGATTGTAAGTTGACTGTATTCTTACTGCCATAAGTTTTTTTCCATTCAAAAACAGTCTTCACACTTAGGATCTGGACACCACTATACGACTAGATTCCATTACTTCAAGTGTACGACTAGAGATCATCAACTGCAGAAGGTAATAAGTATCAAATACTTCAACACAGAAACTTTGTGAAGATTCAGAACAGTTCAGAAGTTCCTCAACTGCACTTTTTTCACATAATACTGAATTAATAATTAATCCTTTACTAATTACTGGAGTAGCTTTAAATATTCAAACTATAAAACTGATACCGTAAAATTTTGATAGCACTTAAGCATCTAAGAAAGACTAATTGCCAGTCTTATATCACACTTTTTTAATGTTAAATACAGAATAAACCATTAAAATTTGAGGGTTTGAATTAATTCTTAATAATATTTCATTACAGGCGTATGTCAATCAGAAGATGGAATACTTTAAATCAGAAGAATAACAACCTACTGACTTCTTTGCAAAACTATAAAACACTGCTCAGTTATTTTTCACAGTGTTTTAATTTTGCAATTTACAATATAAGATACATTTTTAGGCACTTATTTAAGAAATAATGTACAATTACATTAAGAGAAGTAATTTATTATTCCATGTACTTTACATAAGGAAAAAGGCATACAAGAACTCTTTTTATCTCTATGAACTCCATCATGTGTAACGACTAATACAACTGTTATTAAGCTGATGCATCCCAAATTTGAATTCTGGTTAAAACTATAGATATCGAACCTAGGCATTTTATTAATATTTAATAACAGAGGCAGGAACGAAAAAGTCCTTATGTATAAGGTTGCTGAGAAAAAGAAGCAAGAATTTCTTCAAAATAGTCAAGAAGCAAGAGAAAGAGCAGAGTTTTTGCTCTTGATGAAAGGGGACCCA
The DNA here is from genome assembly GCA_000611955.2 of Stegodyphus mimosarum. Classification (NCBI taxonomy): domain Eukaryota; kingdom Metazoa; phylum Arthropoda; class Arachnida; order Araneae; family Eresidae; genus Stegodyphus; species Stegodyphus mimosarum. Next base: position 131,793 of record KK119335.1, on the reverse strand, counting down.
TTTTGCCCTCAAAATCGATTGGGATTTTACAAAATCTACGCCGAATACAAGGTTGTGGATTTGCCTGTCTTATCTTCAAAATAGTCCCAAACACTTTCGATAATATGCATTTAGTTTTATCTGACTGGAGCAAATAAGCAGTTATTCATATGAATATAAAATTTACATTGTAACAAGAAATTTCGAATTCTCTTTGTAACCCCAAAATCATTGTGGTTACCTTTTCATATCTCAAAGATATTTAAATATGATATTATATTATATATTTAATCCCTCTGATACACATTCAAAATACTCAGTGCTTTAGTAGATTAATTTAGATGATCTGTTTACATAGAACATCAAATATAATATGATCTCAAAAATATATACAGAACATTAAGTTTTCTCACCAAAGCTCTTGCCACAGTCACTAACAAGATGATATAATTAATAAAATAACATTATTAAACTGAAAAACAAATGCTGTTATCTATGATTAAGTACCAAACGTCATTTTATGTATTACAAATTGAAATAATAAACACCTGAGATATTCTCAAAAATTTGAAGAAAACAACATGCTTTTCCTTAGATTCCATCCACATTAAACCTCCATAAGAAATATCGAATTAAAATGTATCTGTATAGCTACACTGTGATATTTCATACATCCTATTACGCTCACAAGTTATTTTGTGCATTTTCAAGCCATCGGACCGAGCAAACGCTCTTCTGCATAATTCACAAGTATATGATTTCACTCCAGTATGAGTACGTATGTGTCTCTGCAAATGCGACTTGCTCCGAAATTTTCTGCCGCATTCTTCGCACGCGAAAGGGCGTTCTCCAGTATGAATTCTGATATGCTTCATCAAATCCTTCTTATAACGAGAAGAATAAGGGCAAATTGGACAAGATGTATTTAATGCTGAGAACGAACTATCTTCATTAAATGTTGGTTGATTTCTCATCAGTGAATCTAAAGAAAAATATTTTCTACAGTTGCAATACATAAGCAATGAAAACTTAATATAATAAAATAAATGGAGAAGTTTTATGAAAACAGAATTTAAATTTATATAACATTATTATAAGAGCAAAACAAAAAACAATTGCAAACAAATAAACATGCAACTATATTTTTAAAAAATCAATTAAAATTATAAATCAAAATTTCTCGTGCAGAATATATAGTACTTGTGAAATAATAAAGACCAAATAGTACAACAGTCAAATATAATGCATAAGACTCACAGATAACATACATAGCTAATTCCTGTAAAAATTACATATCTTATTACCTAAGCCAAAGGAAATTATTTATTATAAAATTAATATTATAGATAATATATACAGAAAGAAGGTATTCAATACACATCTGGCTTTGTACAAGAGAAGTAACTGTATGCAAATTGTTTTGCAATGATTAAGTGAATAAGGTTGCACGTTATTTTGCAACTTTAGGATACAATACTTCAGCTCTTTCATTATTATCAGGTACTTTGTGGTACTTTAAATTCAATAATTTAAATTAATATATATATTTCACACATTCTTGTAATTTTAACATGAAATATACATGTATAAATAAACATATAGTATTAAAATTAGAGGATACAACAGAATTTATTTTCTACAAATTAATTTTCATTTCCAACAATCCATTAAATTATTCCAGAAGTATTAATAAATACAATAATAATGTGCTTTCCTTAATAATTGCTTGCATGACAGGGGGCGCAGGCACATAAACAAGGTACCTCTACTTAAGAATCCTAATGTTTCATTTTCCAAAATATTTTTTACACCATCCTGCATTCTAAATATAAGCGATATTTGAGGTATTGTTGGTTAAAGTGAGTCAGAATCAATTTTAAGCAAATTTCAGTCTAATTAAAATTAGATGCCAAATATGATAACAAATCAACTATGTGTTATATACAGTATACGAAATTTTATCACAAAAACAAAGAATATATTCATTTCTGATTTTCTATATGTTTTAACCATTAACCCATTAACCAAATCATTTACCTCTCTCACTATTGAGCATTAATGCATTATAAAGCAATTTTAAAAGAAAAATAACATAAATTTAAACAGATCAGTAGTATATAACTTTAAACAGATCAATAGGAACCACATACATTTAATAAAATCACAATTATACATGAATTGAAAAATAAATGAAGAAATTCAGTGCACAAATTAACTAACATAAAACCTACTGCTATTGCAGTTTCTCTGAAATTGAGCCCAAATTACTGAAAGAAAAACAAAATAGACTAAAATTTTTCCATTTGTTTATGCACAGTGAATTTCTTCATTTGTTTATTATGAAACCATACAAGTTATTTTCCTCATAATAAACTTGCTCATGAATCGTTTAATACAATAAACATTTATGTCAAAGAGACCAAGTTCTTATAGAATATTAAAAAGTTCTGAAACATTAGACAGCAAAAAAATGTCATCTAAATACATAATTTTGTTCTATAATTTTGCTTAATTATAATACTTATAACTATCTAGATAAATTATTTCAATTAAAACTATAAACAGATTAAATTTTAAATGCAACAGAATATAACAAAAAGTTAAGATACGATCTAGCAGTAAAACCGAAAACTGCATTTCTTTACATTCATTAAAAATATCAACAGACAGTTCGAAATATAATCTTTGAACAGAATTTCAGCAAACAGAACACAAAGTTGAAAAATCATTCTGTAATATAAATTATAACGTTGTCAAAGATAACTTCTGTTAATTAGGAAAATAATATAAGATTACTAGCATATATTTTTTTCAAACAATTTCATAAATACAGTTATATCAATTGAAGAAATCTGTAACCCACTTTTTTCAGATTTGTTACTGAGGTTTATTTTATTGAATATTACATAAAAGATGAAACGAACAAATTAAAATTACTGTAGTAAAACCTAATTACTCGTGACTGACTAAAATTTGTTGATAATTGCTTGAAAAAATATTGATCTAAGAACTAAGAAAATATACAATACAGCACATAATGAATGAATCTCATGTACGAAATGAAAGAAATACAAGACTACTTACGAATTACGAAGAAATTTGTTGATATATACATATATTTGTTTTTATGCAATTCATTTTGTAAGGAATTGGCACATTCGTCTCATGTACTTTAATAATTCGTATATCAATCCAAAGAATTTATCAGCTTTCATTCTCAGTGAGGGCATGGCAACTTTTTAAGATTTTCCACTCTCTATAAAACTTCCATTTCTCTACAGTGGAACTCAAAACTGAAAATGGTAAACAATAAATTGTCATTAATCGGGTCGGTTGAATATGGGTCCCCCCCTCAACCTTTACGTGTGTATGATATAGTAGAGGAGGGAAGGAATTAAAGACATTCCTCCTATGTCTTCTTGCAGTTGCTTATTATCAGCCGGGTAATCTAGATTTGATCCCCAGTTTTTCTAAAGACAGTTTGCTCCAAAATTCTTAATGTCTCAAGTAGGAATAGAAAATTCAAATTTTTGAACCCCCCAGTAACTGACTAGTAGTCTGACATGCTTCAGGTCAGATCCCAGGTGAACGGGCTGGCTGCATGGAGGGATTTCATGATTTCCACATGTGTGATGTGACTACAAGTCAATTCTTCTTAAAAAAGTCCAATTAAAGCATCTATCCTTTTAGGCAAATAGTTCTCATGGCTTTTACATATTAAAGAAACCTAAACTAACAAACAGATTTTGAAAAATATTCGGTATTTTAAAACTCAAATACTTCGAATACGTAACGTAAGCGTATTAATTCTGAACTCCAGAAAGATTAATTTCACTTACATGCAAAATAAATATCTATTAAAAAATCTGATATGGACACCATATGAATTCCTTGTACGGCCTTGTACATATTTTTTGCTGCACTTCATTTAAACTTATTTCCTCGAATTGTTCTAACTTAATCAACCGATCCCTCAAGGCAAGGCGAAAATAACATCAAAAAGTGCAGATTTTGAAATTATATATCCCCATCACTTTTTGTCGTACAGAAGTCACATTTCTTGAAACTTTATTCTTTCAGAGCAAATATAAAACTTTCCCAAATATATATTTCCCAATATAGGAATCGGGAGACCATATTAAACGTTAGATTTCTCTATTTGTCGAAAATTACTAATATTATTTTTTTCAATTTGACATTGACAAAATATGAACATTTTGTCTTTTAAAACATTTCTGTAACTGCAAGTATCTGACTATTACCAACCATTGCGAACATAAAGGCTGGATAAGGACATTTAAGCTAGGTTAGGGAGTGGATATATATATAAAGGCAGTAACAAATATATACTGCCAATCGCAATAAAAAAGGGAGACGCACTAGATGTTAGAGCAGTCCCATATACAAAACTTCTACAGCTAATGGTTTCTCAGTTATGCGAGATACATACATACGTACATACAGACATCATGAGAAAAATCCCTTTTGAGTTCATTTTTAACCTATTTTTCAATCCACTTCTGAAAAAAGTCTTATTTTGTCCATACAAACAGACGTCATGCAAAAAAATCTTCCAGATGGATTCAGGAATGGTCAGAAAGGGTATTTCTTCCATTGAAATATGATAGCCGAAATTTTTTCCGTTTACCATACTTCCTTTACTTCATATAAGAAAAAGGGGGGGGGAAACGATTTTCCTATCTGGATCACCAATAATCACATCATGCTCACTCAAAATGACACACTTATTTCGGGGGAGAATTTATTTATCTGCATTACATCTTAACTCTCTTTTGCATCTGCTTTGATTAAAAATAATAATAATAAATAATTCGGGAAAACGTAAAAAATTATTCAAATATATTTTGTCAAATTACACTGGGAAAAATTAACCTAAAAAATCAAAAATTCTAATTTTGCTCTTCATTCCCTAAGTTTCATTTACAGCTTCGTAATAAATAATAACAAGAATAAATGAAAAAGAATTACTCATATTAAATGCTTTTACTTAAAGTAAAATTTGAAAATCTGCATTTAATGAAAAACAAATTTAAGATACATAATAAATACAAATGCATTTTTGTTAACATACCTATATTTATTATACGTTTTTTATAAACATATCTATATTTATTATGTATGTTAAACTAAACCAGGTACGTAAAGCATTTAATATTATGTAATTTTTTCCTCCTTCTTATTATTATTCCCACATTCTGACTTCCAGAAATTCAAAAAACTTTTAAAAATTAAATTTGAAAAAATTTAAGATTCGTTAAATTCCTGTAATTTAATTCATTATTAAAAGATGTCCCATTTCCACAATTTGAATAATACTGCAATATCTTATCATTTCACATTCGAATAAAACTAGCTTAGTTCAAGTGAAAAATGTGCTGAATTTGTTATTTTAAATAGAGTTACCAGAACCAAAGTGAAAATTGACACAAATATTATTATAATGACTAAAGTTCATAAAAACTATTCTTCAGAAATTAAATTATTAATTTTAGGAAAATCAGAAATTAAATTATTAATTTTAGGAAAACTTCTAGACAGCAAGTCTCAAATTCAGATACACATTCAATGTCTTTCATATTAATGACTATTCAACAATTTTTCAGTTAATAGACAGAACTTTTACCTGATTAAAATGTTTACCCTTTATTCATCTTTATTTTTAATGTATTCTATTGATAATATAAGAAAAGAATGAGCATGCACTTTAATAAACATTATCAGAAAGGCTTTTTCCTGCAATAATAAATGCTAATTGTCTTAACAGAGTTCACAAATTGTTTCATACAAGAACCAACTTTAGCAGAACATTGGAGACTTTATGTATATCCTGAGGAGAATATTTTTTCTTAGCAGGACATTGGAGACTTTATGTAAATCCTGAGAAGAATATTAATATGTTACTGTAGAATAAGCACTTTGAAATCATTTCTCTACTTTCTAGTTTACCTCATAACTATGGCAACGACTGCTGCGGAAAATGTTGAGTCCCCCAGTTTGATAAAATTCCCTCTGTGCAGAGATATCAACACATATTATAATCTTAAATGAGGGGAGGGTCGGTATGACCTAGAAGTGCCTATTTTAAAGTAACTATAGTAGTAATAATAGTGCCTGAATTGCCATAACATTCAAAAATTTGTATGAATATACAATTTTGTGACCATGAAAAATTTAGTCAAAAAGCTGCACCAATACCAGTCACCAGTCGATATTCTGAATTTCGCTAATTTCTTCGTAAGTTAGGTTAGGTTAATTGATTAATGCAAATTAACTCCAGGAGTATTTTCCTAGGAGGAGGGATACCTTTGTGTAGGACTTTCCATAGGAAACTGGCTCATATTCCCATTACACATGGATGATACCACAAAAAATAACACACAGTCAGCCCATTTCCTAGAACTTAAACTCAGGTTGAACTACTAGCATTCAGTGATCTTTTTGTTTGCCAATGCTAGGCCTCATTTCTTCATAACATCATAGATGGTGAAAAAGATGATCAAGCCGTCTGAGCATTAATATTCCTTATCTGTGGTACAAAAACCGGAAAAAGATACCAAAAATTCTAGGCAAGATACAAATCACTTCATCTTTTCTTACATACCTATCAAAAATGTGCTTTAGATTTTTTCAGGAAAGCACATTTCTGATGGGTATTTATCATTTCTTGTGTATGACTGCCATTTAGAATTTATCAACATTATTTAAATGCTTAATCTCTCACATAAATGTAGAGTTTGCATGATTTAGATTGTAACATGCATTTAGAAATTTGTTGCTAAGCAAATTAAAAAATTGGAAGAATATACTTATCTAAACATTTATCATTTATTAAAAATTACTAATAGTATAACAATTACTAAAAGAATTAAAATTACTACTACTCTTAACAATAACTAATTTATTAATAATTACTAATAACAAGATATTTGGAAGAATATAGTTATCTAAGCATTATCATTTATTAATAATTATTAATATAATAATTACTAATTTATTAATAATCATTAATAACATAACAACACAGTTTTCTAACACAGTGCTTTTTAAAAGAAAATTTGAAATACCATCAATTTTGCTATGATAAGACATAATTTATAATATAATTTTTTATTTAGATTTGCTCTTCCATATCTAAGAGAATTTAAAATAAAAGCATATAATTTCAATTTAATTTAATGCATACAAAACAGAAGTGCAATAAAAATAATTGCATATAAACTGCAATCCAATGTAGAATTAAATCTGGAGAAAAATATTATATACATAAAACTTCATTATTATAGGTTGATAAAATAAAATGAATGTATTATGCCGCAATTAATATTTAGAATAAATATAAAATCATTACAATGCTGCATAATAAGCCATCTTATAAAAGTTTATTAGGAAAAAAGAATTTTGCATGGAAATTGTAACGTACTCATATTTAATACCATGCTGATAGACTGTTGCTTCAGTTAGAAAGAAATTCATATGTTAATATACCATGTGTCTAAATAACATGAACATGATGTGCAGACACATTTAAAATTAAGTGTATAGCATAAAATTACAGTAAACCTCAAAAGTTTGAGTCTGATAAATGTCTGACAGACCAACAGCAATGATCTTCGAGATTTACTTTTAGAAGACAATAATTTTTCACCAGAAATATATAGCAGTCCTCTTAATTTAAATGACTGACTCTTAAGCAGAAAAATTTGAAATTTGGATGTTTGTATACAGATGACTTAACTTGCTCCTTCAACTTTTCTTTATCTGTATACAACTCCTGTTTGTATACAGATGACTTAACTTGCTCCTTTTTGACTTAACTTTGTATATTCAAAAGTTTTGCTGAATTTCATTAATCTGAATTTAATCTATTAAAAATGCACTGAAGGCCTATGAAATTTAACTTTGTAAAAATTTCTTTAATACTTATACTAAATTTATAGATTTCATTTTTTTTGGGGGGGGGAGGTGAAAATCACCATATTTTTTTTTCTAGCATAGTTTTATAGTACTTTTTCTTAACCCTTACTTGACTACTATGCAAATTTAAATAGCCTGAAAACTGAAAAGGGGTTATCAAATGAAACTACTCAAGCAAAAAATATTGTAAATAAAATAATATTAATACTCTATAGAAATAGAAAACAATAAATACAGAAACAAACAAACAAAAGAAAAATTCTTTTCTTGTGTAAACAATCATATTTTAATGTTTATATGAGGATGGAGGATACCATGCGTCTTTGTTAGTAAATCAGCTTAGTATATTCTTTCTGTTATGCAAGGCCTCTGAATTTTGGTAGACCAACTTGCAACAATAGATTGCAATAATACTAACATTCTAACAACCCTGGTGTCTTTTCCTTAATGTCTCAAAGAAAGTCTTTTCCTTACTCCTTATTTACCAGCACCAAGATTTTCCAGAAGAAAAAAAAGTGAAATTTTTTATTCATGAAGCAGCCTAAAGATTGAATTTGTTGTAACATATCTTCAGTTATGACCCCATGGTCCCAACTGCTAATCTTAAACATAGATAAAGACAATATTTCAGAGCAATTCAAGCTTCCTTTTATTTGTGATAAGTTGAAAGTTTTTGACTCAAACATTAATTTCCCAATGTTCTGGTCTGATCTAAAACATTCCATCAGCTTAGCTTCTGAAAGGGCCATAAAGGCATTTAAAGCACACACAGTTTTTTTTTTTTTTTTAATGTCCCAGGCTAATGTAATTTTAAAAATGACAAAAATTTACTATTGAAAATTAAATTTCAGATTTTATTTGCTTATTAGTAAGGAATAACAATTCAGAATATTTAATATGCACAAACACTAAAGCATCATGAAACGTAAAGGAGGAAAAATATAAAAAAAAAAAAAAAAAAAAAAAAAAAAGATCAATGAATACTACAAATACTACTAGTTAATATATAGTACTAATGTTTGCTTCAATCAGAGAAGATAACAATTGAAAAGATTCATTTGAACATTTTTATTAATTTTTATAACAAGATTTTTTTAAGTCTTATGCATATATTTTGTTTCATAACATTCTTATTATGCTATTTTCTTGGACGTAAAAGACAACTAATTTTTGAAGCAAAATGCTTGTTATGGCTACAGCTCATTCTGTGAACTTTCAATACATCAGAACGAGAAAATGCTTTATTACATAGGTCACAAATGTGGGATTTTAAACCAGTGTGAATAAGGATATGCCTTTGAAGATCACCCTTGCGGCGAAACTTCCTAGAGCAAATATTACATGCAAATGGTCGTTCTTGCTCTAAAGTATAGGTGCTATGTAAATCAGGATTCAAAACATCCAGGTTCTCTGATGTAGAAAATAAATCATTTTGATAAAATATTCCTTGAGTTCTTCGAAATAAATCTAAAAAAAGAAACAAAACTTTATTATATTTAGTTAAAAGAAAAGTTACACTTTTGAAAATGAATTAATTTACAGATATGTAGCTCAGCTGAAATTGAAAAAAAAAGTCATTAAAGATTGAAACTCATAATTTCTGTTATAAACATACAATAAAGACAAATATTTATGTGTACAGAACATATAAACACAACCCAAAATACAAGTAAAGAATTTACACATGAATTATTCAAAAGATTCTAAATAGTATTAACAGATGCATATTAATTTGAACTTAAGTAAATAATTAGACTACTGCATTAAAAACACATGTGTCTGTGTCATGTTTATTTCACGGTATTATTTTAACAATACCTTTCTTTATGAGTTACATTTCATGACAAGTGTCTCTGATAGTAGTAAAGTGTTTATGTCATAAAATACATTTTAACTTGAATAATAACTTCGAAGAATGCTCAAAACTGTATTCATCAATTATGACTTCATGCAGGAAAGCAGTTCATCATTTTCATTATGCATCTATCCAATTTTTACTAACAGTAAATCAAAAGCATAAATATAACAACAATCGTAAATTCTTTTAAACGCTGCTCTTCTGCATTGCACTGAAAAAGAAACATGTTAATTTTTAAAATATAAATTAAACACATATAAATCAAATACTGTAAAAAGTTAATATTTCAAAATCACTATTGTTTTATTTTAAGAAGAATGGATTCAAATATTTTAAGATCACCATAAAACAGTTTTATAAAAATGAATCTGAATGCTTCAATTCGTGTTCTGTTTAACAGACTTCAGAAAATAAAAATATTCAACAAGCAGTTTTATATTTTTTTAATACTTTAACAGTTTAGTAATTTTTAAACATATAAATTAGCATCAATAACATGCACTGATTAATAACATATGAACTTCAGTAATTACAGAATGAAAATGTCAACAGAAGAAAATATATTCACAGCAGCATGTAAACCAAATTATAATTATAAATTTCATAGCATCATTAGTAATGACAGGTAGTTTAATTAATAAATTATTTTCCTATTAATCAAAACTGATTATCAGAAAAACATTTCATGTGACGAAACAATTCAACTCAGTTATGTCAAACTGTTACATGCATATTAGTCTTACTTATTTTTCTTGATAACAGGAATGCATGTTAGTGATGCCTTAATAAGTAAAAAAGATATACATTGATAAAAGAGATAATCTTTACTAGTTTGTCTCAAAATTTACATTTTTTCTTCCCAAGGCTATTTGGAAGATAAATATTTTACTGAAATTCAGTAATTTGAAAACAAAGTGCATGTAAGTGCTCAAATTCTTGAAATAAAATATTTATGAAACAAATAAGACTTATGCTGATAAATAACTTTTTTTATCAAGTGAAAGATACCGTTATTGGTATGTAATTAAGTATGAAATAAACTGAGTAAAACATCCAATTCCACAATTAAATAAAACTGCAATGTTATCAATTTTATTTACTAGCAATGACACGAAATAGTATGGGATAGTTTCATAAATTCCCAAAGAACTAGGAGGCAGTTGAAGAAATACAAAAAGAATAAAATTTATACAATATATTTTTATATATAATTACCTTTAAAAAGAAAATCACACATAAAAAAAACTTCTCTTTATTGGGGGGGGGGAATAAGAAGAAATGAAAAGAATTAAAAAATTAACAGAAATAAGTATACAAACCAGAATTCATATATGCAACTAAATTAAAAGACAATGTTTTGTGAATATGAATAGGATATAAAATAGTAATTTAAAGTATTTTTGAAAATTCATTAAATTAATTTAGCATTTAAAAATACATTGTAACTACTGCTGATGCACAAGCAATATCTACTTATGCCTTCACAGAAAACTTAATTTTTCCCCAAGATTTAACAACTTATTTTTGCTGGTATTAGAAAGCAAAAGAGAAAGGCAGCAGTTTGCCTTGTTTTATCACATTATTTTTATTTCCTTTATATAATTTTTTTTTCTGTCTAGCCTGTTAAAAAAATATACCTCTAGAAATGCATTTTAGTGATCAAGGAGCATATGAAATAACTTGAGTGATGACTGTATGACAGATGAAATATACAGTTATTATGTATCGTTAAAATAACTGTCTTCATAAATAAGCAAAAGAACACCACTACAGCAAGATTTTAACTTAACAATAAGACTTACATTTAATTTAAACTTCAAAACTTTTAATTATAATTAATTTTCAAAGATGAAGAGAATAAAAACATCTTTGGCATCAAAAATAGCAAGTGGTTTTACAATTTAAATGAAAACTGCAAACTCTCTTTCTGGGAAAAATAAATTACCAGATTTAATCGGAGCTCTATTCTTCACCATGACTAATATATTGCTTCAACTTGAAAAATGCTGACTAATGAAAAAGATTTTATTTGATAGAAGTAAAATTCCAATACATACTTTTATGAATTTTTTGCCATTATGCCCAATTTCCTTTAATACATTTTTAATTCTGAAACAAAGCTTATATTAATTCTTTATAAAATTCCAGACAGAAAAATATTGGGATAAAACGCAAGAATAAATTATATATTATTACAGTAGACACTAGCTGATAAAAAAAATTATGTGTTTTTAACAAGGAAACATCTCAACAGCTAATTAATCTGCAATAAAATGCAAAGGCTCCAGTTTCTTCGCATCAAACTAAACAAGAAACATTAATATCTTCTTCCTAAACAATTTATTTTTATATACATATTTTTTGACAAAATTAAATTTTATTACTAATTAAATTTTATTTTATACATCAATGATAATCTTAAATGCAGAAAATCTTAGACTATTATCATCACATAATTAAATAAAACAACATTAAAATGTCCATTAACTGAAATACAAGGAGCTACTAAAATAAATATAATCAGAGTTAATGCAAAAAGAAAAAAATACTAGTACTCTTTTGTTATTGGAACTGGATTCAGAAATGTGGGATGTATGCATATGTGTGTGTGTATATATACACATACATATGCACACACATACATACACATACATGTATGTACATATGTGTGTGTGTATACATGTACCTACATGTATACATGAACACATATGTACATACATGCCTTTCTGAATCAAGTCCCAATAACAGAAGACTACCAAAGTATTTACATTTTAAATACTTACAGATTTACATAAAATTGCAAATTGTTAATGAAAACAATTACTGACATGAAGATAAAATTATTTTACTTGAAAAGGATTCTAAGAACAGGAAAGCAGTTACATGCTTTTTATGCATAAATTGTTTTTTAAATGCACTGCTGGCCACCATAAATGCAACAGCCTGAAGGAAGCATGCAAATAACATGAAATTTACAACATGCATTAGTGGATGTGGCAAATGATTGAAATTTCAGTGTAGACGCACATCACACGCGCCTGTGGCACCACTTCAATGCGCTATTTACTGCTTGGAAATTTCAATGACTTCAAGTTTGGCAATTATGTTTTTTTCAAAAAAAAAAATTAAATAAATAAAAGATCAATTATGCTTCATAGTAAACAGCGATCATTGTTTGATCAAGTATCCAAGTTCGACAGAGGAAGAATAGTGGCCTACCAAGAGTGCGGATTATCTTTCAGGGAAATCGGTAGTCGTGTTGGACGAAACCAAACAACTGTAATGCTGATATGTGACCGTTGGATGCAGGAGAGTACGACAGACAACGTGTTCGATCGCATCCACCTCAGTGCACCACTTCACGTTATGACAGGAACATTGTGCGTATGGCAGTGACAGATCGCTCAGTCACATCACCAACCATAGCACAGCACGTTCAGTCTATAACGCATCTTCCAGTGTCTGCACGTACCATTCGACGGCGTTTACAGCAGAGTGGTCTGTCCGCAAGACGTCCATTGCTTCGTCTACCCTTGATGTAGAACCACAGACATCTCCGCTGCCCATGGTGTGATGAAAGAAGGATGTGGACAGCAGAATGAAATGAAATTGTCTTTACTGACAAATCACACTTCTGTCTGCAACCCCACGACGGTTGGATTCGAATCTGGAGACACCATGGAGAGAGGATGCTGAACAGCTGCCTTATGCACCACCACACTGGTCCTGTACCGGATATTATGGTATGGGGTAGTATTGGATATCACTCTCACATTCCTCTAGTACACATTGTCAGCACTTTAAACAACCAGCGCTACATCTCTGAGGTGTTGGAGCCAGTTGTCCCTCCTTACCTTCAGGGCTTGCCCACAGCCATATTTCAACAGGATAATGCGCGATCACTTGTGGCACGCATTGTCGAAGGGTTCTTCATCAATCGCCAGATTCAATTGCTTCCCTGGCCGGCTCGCTGTCCGGATCTTTCGCCAATAGAAAACAGGTGGTCCATGGTTGCTGAACGATTGACCCAGATTACATCCCAAGCTGCCATACCAGATCAACTTTGGCAACGTGTGGAAGCTGCTTGGTCTGCTGTATCCCAAGAACACATCCAATTTGAATCAATGCTCAATTTGAATCAATGATGGTCCTTTTTCCTCCCAATATATAACTGAATGTATAAAAATTGGTACAATAAAGTTCTGACATTATAGCAGTTAGATATATTTGCTGTACTGTTGCAGATCTACTATTAGCATTTTTGAAGTTAATATTCATTTCATAAAAATATTCCATAATTACATATTTGAAGCTTTTCTCTGTATGTTACATAGTAAATACAAAGGTCAAAAACAGTTAGTTTACTTTAGCATGAGAAACATAAAAAACTAAAATAATTTACTAATCTGTAACAGTTAGTTTGGTACAAAATCTATTATTTCATACAATAAGAACAAATACTTAAGTGCAAGACCTTTTTTTCAGCAGACAATAGGTATATTCTATTTTACCTAACAGCAAATGTAGGCCTGATGTTGAGTCTGGTACTTCTTTCCTGCAAGTTACAGATATTTAGCTAAACTGCTGGTATTTTGTCTTCTTGCAAGTGATAAGCAATGGGGGAAGGGGAACCCTCATAAATGGACTTAAAATTTGTAAGAATAACAAAGTTTGAAATATATAACTTAAGCACTGAAAGTGAAAAAAAGCACAATTAATTGAATGCAATATATAAGACTAAAGAAACTAGTGTGAATATTTATTTATTACCAGCCTCTAACTCTGCTCACTTATTCTGCATTATCGTTATATATATATATATATATATTTTAATGCTGCCAGAGCATCAGCACTTTATATTTTAAATATCAAATTCCAAATAATATTAATACCTAAGTATGTTGATTGCATAAATATGTAGTATATTAAAGGGACAATCCCCAGTATGATGAAATACGCTGTTTCTAATTAGTTTTTCAAAATGCTGAATAAGAAAAAAAGGTGATTTTTGAAAGGAGATTCTTTAAATGATGTTTTAAATGAAGAAAAGTAACTGTTGCATGCATTTAGCATTGTTTGTTAAGGATATGTGTTATAGCACTTAAATTTTTTAAATAATAATGTCATTTTGCTTTTCAATTGATTAAAAAATACCCTATCAAAGAAATTCATCATCTAAATTAATATTTTTATAAAACGTCTAAAACTAAAGTCAGCAGAAAGAATAGTTATCAGATATTAGTCCTTAATTTCATGAAAAAGCACTTTTTTCAAGATTGTGAAAAAGAGTTACAAAATGAAATTATTCTTAAACATTATGAAGATTCCTTTTGAATGTAATATGCATTTAAATATAAACAAATTTGCTTTAGTTAAACAGAAATTAAAACAGTAAAATAAAACATTAAATTGAATTTTATTACAAGCAAAAAGATTAAATCTTATAAAACACAAAAAATCAAAATTCAATGTTACCACACCAAGCTCATACTATTGATTGTTTTCTGATATGTCTGAATAGAGCTGCATTTTTCTGCCTGTAATATGATGAAAACAGAAATTCTAAATAAAAATGACAAAAGAACAAGAAGAAAGCTAGAAAGCCTAGAATAAAGACTCACAATTTCTGCATATAATACTTATAGTGTTAAACCATTCGACAATATACAAATTTTCTGCAGTATTGCTTCCTTTTAAATTTATCTTAATGTGCACTATATACATTGAACCCTTCCATGACAAATCTTAATAAAATGACTTTTGAGGGCAATTAATATTTCTGAGAACAAAACAAACATTACCTCTCTAAGGTAACTGTGTATCCAAAAGATAATACATCATTTGTAACTGTTGGTGGTCATTACAGAGTTTGTTCATTATAATTGTTTTTTAAATCACATAGACATAATACATATCATAAAAGAACTTGATTGTCCTTATATACATTTTAAACTATGTTAAAACAACATACAGTTATATTTTTGGTTTGATGAAAGGAGCAAATTTATGTTTTCAGAAGTGAAACAAATGTATCTGATTGCTACTGATATGTAATGTGAAAAATATTTTTAAAAAAAATCTTAAATCTGATATACACCAAAATAAATTATGTGTCAGAAGGAGCCCACCAGTAGGAAAAAGTTGACAGTTGATTGGCATAAATAAGTTCACTCACAAGATGAGCACAAATGCTGATTTTCACAGGAAAACAGACAAATTAGCAAACTTTGTTTTCTACAGTTGTATAAATACAATGAACTTTTTAGTGACAACGAATGTTGGTGACAGAGCCAGGGCAGTTGCACTACACAACTTTTAAAATTTGACCGAATTTAGAAATTCTCATGTCTGCACCATGTGGAGAAAAGCCTAGCACCAATCTTGGTAATAACTATCTCTGAAATTTCTAATATAAACAGACATACATATTGAACACACCATTCCAAGATGACCACCTTCATTGATCAGAATCCTTTGGAAATATGAGTGGGAGTATCGTAGATAAAATATTCAATGAATTAAATAAGTGAGAAATTTCTCATAAAATGCTGGTGTTAAAATCTTAATTCTTCTTCTCAGAAGTAAAAATGACAGAAATATGAACATTTGTAACTGGTAGTTCAATTTTAATATCTATTAGCAAGCATCTTAATTCTTTCTCTTAATAGATTAAATAGAAAGAATAAAAGATTAGTGTTATACGGTTTGGTTTATTTGATTACAGTAAAGCACTCAAAGGCTATCTGCCTAAGAAGAGGAATGCCTTCATGGCAGACTTTCTAAGGGAAAATGGCTCATACATACGTCATACAAGGGGGAAAATTAAGAAAATGCTCATGCACTGGGATTCAAACCCCAGCCTGAACTACTAGTGTTTAGTGACTTTACCATTCGGCAGCTGCTTGCATATACCTTAGTCTTTCTTCAAAACCAGAAAGTTATAACTATAATGAATCAAACCAGTTACATAAAATATAAAATAAATTTATGTAAATAAAAGTTTAAAAAATTCTTTTATTTATTGGATATTTATATCCTTATCCCCGTTTATAAAAGGCCAATTTTACAATTTCAAAATATAAATATTCATTATATTGGATGCCATTTCATATGAAGTAATTTATAAGCATTTATTTTTGAAAATGACATACTATTTACAATTATTAAAACTAATACTCTTAGTTCATTAAATTAATACTCAAACATGAGTACAGTCAACTCCTGACTTACTGGAGGCGGATTATCGGCGACTCCGCTAAAAAAGGAGCACTCTGGTATAAAAAATACTATTGCAAGAATCACCAGCAGACATGCTAGTGAGACAGAGTGTGAGAACAGATATTGATATGATGACTTTTCAGGCTTATTACCCCCTTCTGCCTTTCCCCTTTCCAACACACTTTTAACAACCTGACTGCAGTTACAAATCCCTATGTCCTGTACCCCTCCTTACAGGTGATAACAGACGCACTCTTAATTTGGCGATACAATAAATGAAGAAGTTCTGGTTGGCAAATAATTTTTGTACTTTCACTGAAACAGAAATTGTTATTTTTAGAAGTCGCTTGGATGAAAAGGTCTTATAATGAAAAGGACGCTCATGGAGTTGCACTTTATCGTGTCGAGTGTCTTCTAGACCACTTGAAAGGGCAAAAGAATAGTCTGCCAAGTGACAAAATGACATTACGCAAGATAAGATCATCGATTTTAAAAAAAGCCAATAAGGCAAAGAAACAGAAAGTTCTGACTGACTTTTTAATACAAATTTGAACTCGCAGAGTGACAAAGGTTTTTCGTATATTCTACTGTACTGTAATTTTTGTTTGTTGATTAGATTAGGTGATTGGGAACTTTATTAAGCCACAGTTCCTGAAAATACTATATAGGTAAGTTGTACTGTAGCATTTTTCTTTTCATACATTAGAGCAATGGCTTAAAGATGCACATGTTTTAGTCTTAAGTATCAACAAGTTTTTTAATTGGTGTAGTTTACCTTTAAATAAAGGTAAAGGTTGAATAAAGGTAATATATTTTCAGAAGTCATAATTTCAAATACAATTTTCAACGTAGAAAATATTTTCTCTACACAAGCCAATAAACATCATATGAAAAATTTGTAATACATGTTATGGACAGACATGTTTCTCTTATTGAAGGCTTCATTTAAGTAAAACTAATTCATACATAAATTTTAGTACTGTAAAATATTTCATTACAAAAACTGGAAAAAAATCATATAATTTATTGGAAATGAAATTTTGAATCGTGAGTTAACATATGTCTCTTTACATGATACTGATTTTGAAACTTCTTTTTACAAACATTACATGAGAATGGACGCTCCCCTGTGTGGATTCTTATATGCTTTTTTAAATTGCCTTTATAAGAAGTTGCATAATTACAGTATGGACAAGACCATGGATGTTCCTCAAATGATGCAAGAAGTGATATGTTTTCGTAAACCATAGTTTGATTTCCATATGATGAATCTACAGAAAAAAGTTACAATTTTAATATTATGCATATTTTAATTAAATGATAAATATAATTCATTATAAGGTATATAATAAATCAACAAGGCCTTGTTTATGATGCAAGATAATTATGTACTTCATTAAAGAAGGTAATGCAGCATGTATTTAAGAAAAGAACCAATTATCAAATATTAACATACATATATCCACATACATTTTAACACATTATAATGCATATACACATATATCTCATGTTTTACAAATGTGTGTGTATTATTCTTATGAATATATATATATATATATGTCTGTTTTATCGAAGGAACAGGAAGACTTCAGGACAGCTACAATGAATTGGTCAAGGTTCTTCGCATTGTAAAGCTTAACTGCGCTAGCCTCGACCATGAGCACAAACATACAGCACCATTTGGACTGATTTATTGATGAAATAGGGTAGACTGAGCATGAATCATGTAGTACAGATTTTTTTCCATTCTTAGTTTCTCTCTGTATATTTTCACTGCATTCAAAGAGCACAAGAAAAAGGAAGCAGAAAATTACTTTTAATTAACCTAAGATAATAATCATTTGTCATAAGATAATCATCATTTGTCACTAACAGTTTCATTACATTGTGCTTAATTTTGTGCATTTATATATTTATTTATATATTGGCAAAAATATGATTGTTTTTAAAGCTTCATTTTGCCATATATACATAATTTTATGATAAAGTATAATAAATAGCTATTATTGCATAATTCTTATTATAATTATTTAATTATTACATCTTATTTATAATTTTCATTACAATAAATTCTAATAAAAAGTATTATAATTGATTATTTCAAGATAATAAATAATTATTAGTCCAAAGGGGCTTTGTCCCTGAAGAACTATTGTTTTCGTTTTGTGATTTTGCGTCGAATCACTAAAAGCGTTGAATCACTTTTTAAGCTGTTGCCACCAAATATTTTAGTTCTGTATTATATTTAAAGAAATTTAATAATGAAGAATCTGCATAAATGTATGTGTATTTCTTCAAATGGGATAAAACAACGGTACTTAGAGGCATCCAATTTTGAATAACGGTACGTTTCCACCCGAATACATGCATCTGGAAGCCCAAATTTGTTCATATTTTGTAAAACTTTAATGAATTTTTGATGAAAAAACACAAAAGATTTAAAAGCGAGCACTGGCAACACTCTACGGGGAAAAAAAAACCCTTTTTATCTCCAGCGCGCGGAACTGTGTATCAGAAATTCTAAACATAGACTCATTTTAAAATTATTTTGAGACACTGCTGTTGAACTGAATTTTATGGTTTCAGTGCGAAGAACATGATATTTAATAAATAAAGGTAACACACAAAATGTTACAAATACGCCCCTTTGGACGTAATTTAAAATCTGAAACCTTTCAGATTTTTCTTTTTTATAATAATACTATAATCAGTAATTATTATATATAATTTTTATCTTTGAATTTTAATTGTACATTGACATGCACTGAAAAAAAGAAATTTCTTAATAATTAGTTATAATAATTATATAACAATTTATTATTATAGTTATTTAATTAATTCTAATAATTATATTAAATAATTATTAGATTTCTTTTTGATTTTAGAGGCTAAAATCTACTTGTGTAATTATACATAGTTGAAGGAGTGGAGAAAACCAAATTTATTTTAGGAAAAAAGAACAAAAATATTTCTCACATAAGAGATAAAAATATATGTAAATATCACATAACATCAACTAAGGTCAGGGACGACTCTGCTCAGATGGGGCAGATACCCGTCGACTTTTTTTAAAAAAATATTTTCACTATGAAATATAGTTACACTATTTTTTGGGATCATATGTTTAAAAGTAACCAATGAAATAGGCACTGTTCACATAAAATTTCTATGTTATGAAAAAAAAAATTATTTCAACATTTTTGGTTTCTAGTACTGCATATCAAAGCAAATCTTGCATTTATTTCTGTGAACAAAACACAGCTGACAATAGGATTATCCTATAACACGTAAACTGCTTCACCTTTGATAGTAAATTCCCTCTTTTAACTACTCTTCTATCTTATGAATGATATGAATCTTATGAATATTTATCCTATGAATAAAATGATTTAAATTTATCATATATGAACACGTATAAAGAACTTTTAATTAATGAACTATCATCTTAGTCACATTACACAGTGCATGAACATGATTTTTAAAGCCCTTCTATTTATGAATTCGATGAATTAATGAGTTATCACATTGGTGCAAAAAGATTTACAGAGGATGTCTGCACACTTTCAGGGCCATTTAATTAATGTTTAAAATGTAAAGAGTACTTTTTCAAGTGTTCAGACCGACAGACCTTTTTTTGGACTGCTCTGTGATTTCCATTACAGAAGGGATTTTCATAGAATTTCCAGGGGTATTAATTTTCATTCCTCTCCCTCTACTTTCCAGAGTCCATCAATTATGGTGGGTTTGCACTTAAAAAGTATCCTTTTCAAAAGACTAAAGGCACAATCATCCAGAAACAAAATGTCAGGGAACTTCGCCGGAATACGTTGAAAATGTATATTTGCAACACCTTAAACAGTCTTCATATTTGAAGGAATGCAATGGCATTTTTTTTAAGTATGGCTTTTTACTTTGTCTTGATGAAGTTTCACTCTTTAAAAGTCAATCAGGTAAAGAAACTTGAATTTCCTCTAAATACCAGATGCAAAACTTTCTCTTGATAATATGCTGAGTTGATTTAAAAAAAATTTCCCACTCTTCTTATTTTTAATTCCCACTGTAAGAGAATCCTGTGACAATCATAAACCCCTTGCTGGAACTTTCTTTGCATTGCCAAAATTAGCTTTGTATATTTTTTTTCTCTTCATTTTCAATAATAAATAAACACTTAGGTAAACCCATGCTTCATCAAGGGTCACAATGTATTTCCATTTATCTTATAATTCTAAAGGCATGCTATTTTTAAGTATTTTGTGATTTCGTTGTTGAATTGAATTTCATGTGACATAAATATGAAGAATGTGATATTTAATAAATAAAGTTAACACATAAGAAGTTAATAACAATATCACAAAAAGAATTTTTTGTTAGCCATCTTACTAAGAAAACTGAATGTTAATATGATGAACTGAGAAAAGACAAAAAAATATTAAAATGCATGCTGAACTTAATACTGCATCGAGAATGCTAAACATATGTGGCTATGCAGCTTTAAAAATTGGGCGATTTTGTTGTTTGACTCTATGTGATGTAAGTGCGAAGAAAACGTACAGCCAAAAAGACAAAAAAAGGAGGGGTTAGCAGGAGTGACTGCAAGAGCAGACTGGTAGATAGAGAGCTCAGCGAGAGCGTAAAAAAATTAAAACACTTTTGGGTGACTGTTAAAAATCTGAAACCTTTCAGATTTGAATTTCTTTTTTTTTTTTTTTTTAAAATTTTAATTTTTTTTTTTTTTTTTTTTAAGCTTTCTAAAGCTGTAATTCGTGTTTTTTAGTTAATTGTTGCTATAGATGCATAAAGATTTTACAATCGATTTCTGTATCAGCAAATTTTTTCTTGTTACCAACAATTTACTTCAGAAACATTAGCAAAGGTATGTACCTTTTTAAGGCTATTTCTTTTCAAGTAAAAGTAATGATTGACTGCTTTTCGCCTTCCAATTAATAATGTTGCTTATTTTGCACTCAGAAATCTTACCACCATGGATTTCACATTTCTGAATTATGGAAAATGAATATTTTTCTTCAGAAGGTTCAAAAACATATCCTTCAATCCACAGCTTGTTTACATGTAACGTTTTGAAAGAAAAATAAATATAGAAGTAGCAAACGATACTTCTCATTTCAAATATGTTGTTGCCAGAAAATTTTATTCCAAAAAATTTGCTGTCTTTGTACCTCTTAATCAAAATCGCTCTAAAAATGTGTAAATATCCTCTGTATGATCTTTTAACAGTTGTTCCAATTTACAAAATTACTATTACGTAATGCTACTTCCTATTAATGTTTTTCAGAAACTAACATCGTTTGGGGGGGGGGAAGAAACAATAAAACCTTTCTTTAAAAATGCATTAAAATAAATACACTGGTAAGCAAACCTTACTGATGTACTTAATTTGTAAAGCATAGGCTCAAAATAAAATAGGAAAGCCTACGGTGATTTGCATTAACACATATCTTCAGAAGAAAACATATACTTATTTACATTTTGAAATTGTTATCTTGAAGTGCAATGACAGCACATAAATCATAAGAGGAACAATTCAGGAATTCTGGCTGAATTTCCTAACATTATGATCATTACAGATGTTCATGGGAACACAGCTCAAATCAACTTGCTCATTTTTCTTATTTAACCCCTAGTGAACATCAATGAGATACCAAATGCTTTATAATACATTGTTGATGTTCAACACTAGAAATGGCTCTTGACTGGAGATACTATTAATGCTATTTATAAGCAGCTTAATTCAAAGTATATTCATTTGGCACAAACATGCACAGCAATTTGAAATTTCATAGTCTCTACCGTAGATCATTTCCTGCCTTTTTTTAAACTCTGATTCAAGTACATTACAGCAACCAGAATAACCATTTCTTAATAAAGTGTTTTAAAATACATTGTAGCTATTACTACTGTTATAATGCTTTCTCAAACATGCTTACAGCTTCAGTATCTGACACAATGAGGGATTTTTCTCTGGCCATTCTAGTTTAAAACTACTAAGTTAACACGCTGACTGCTATGGGGGTGGCAGATCACTGGTGGCTGGCACTCGACTTGCTACAGCATGGTTGGAGGCCATCTGTGACTGGTGATGCGACCAATAGTAAAAATACATAATTACAGTAACTATCAATATATTTTTACTATAATGGTTTGAAGAATAATAAATCGCAAAAATGGTGTACAGCTCTTGGGGGTCACCAGTGAGCCTCCATCACAAAAAAATGCATTAAACACGATTATATAACTCCCTTTATCTTCTCTTGATAATATTTAACACAATATACATCGTATAGTAAAAAAAATTCATGTTGCCACCATGGGCAAACCATGTAAAATGCATGCGGCAGTCAAGATGTTAAAGTCTGATTGCTTCTGAAGTTCAGCATATTAATTTTAACCTAAAAATATTCTCCCTAGGAAAGCTTCACTGTAAATATCATATTCTCTCTGTATATATATAAAGGGGACAGGAATGAAAAGTTAAAATTTTCATCAAATTAAAACAAACACTTGTATAATATATTTTTATTTTGAGTCAGTGGTGCAATCCCTAAACTATCAATATTTTTTAATTCAAAATCTACACAGCAAAAGTGCTTTTTTATTTTTATTTAAAAAAAAAACCCTATGGAAATTCTATTTTTGAATTCTTCCACACTTCAATTTTTTTCTGACCTCAAGGTATGTTGTAATAACCAGAAAAAATGATAATCAGAAGCGGCTATATCAGGCAAATAAGTTAACACCTCTTTTCCCAATCCTTTCATTTTATTTTTCTTTGAAGAATATGATTTTGCATTGTCATGCTGCAGAAAGATACCTTTTCTTTTAATAAGGGCAGGACAATTTGAAATCAAAATTTGGTTTACTTAATTTAATTTTTGACAATGAAGATTTGCAATTATGGTTTGAATTGATTCTAGCAACATAAAAAAAGGATTATGCTTCAAGTACTCCACCAAACAGACAACAACACTTTTTAAAGGTGTAAACCTGGCTTTGGGATACTTAACAGTTTTTTTTTAGAGTCATCATCTTTTATGTTTGGATTTGGCATAAAGGATCCATTTCTCATCTTCAGTCGCCCCCATGATCAAGACATTCTTCTGCACTATATCACAGCAACAATAAATTACAGATGACTGAACTATTAGCTTTATTTTCTTTTCAGAGTATATGGAACCCAAACCACTGAGTTAAGAATCCTGCCTCAAATCTGAAGCTGGGAATGACTGCTTTCACAACACAATCGCTTTCGTTCACCTGTCTTCATCACACACTTATTATTATTGGATGCTATAGGCATTAATAATAGTCTTGACAATAATTTCAATACTTTTAAATTTAAAGTGATACAATGGTGTCATTCTGCTATTAGACTTTAAAAAAGAACTGATTCATTAAAAAATAAAAAATAAACTTCCATAAGTACATTGTTTTTATACATAAAGCAATTCCTATTTTCCTTTTTTCACACTGATTCTCATTTCATTAACACTGTTTTTGCTTTCTTCTGTGTTAGAAGTTCCCAGGAATGGTTGTTTTTTACTGATTAATGTGATCTTAATTCTTTTCTTAATTTTTAATGGATAATATATGCAAAATAATATCTTATAGGATGGTAGAATTAATATTATTTAAAGGATTTTTTAAAAATGAAAATTTCATTGATTTTATATATGTAATTTTAAATTACTTAAAATTAGTTTTTGATTAAATTAGCTAA
The DNA here is from genome assembly GCA_000611955.2 of Stegodyphus mimosarum. Classification (NCBI taxonomy): domain Eukaryota; kingdom Metazoa; phylum Arthropoda; class Arachnida; order Araneae; family Eresidae; genus Stegodyphus; species Stegodyphus mimosarum. The sequence continues at coordinate 107,068 of KK119335.1, read as the reverse complement.
AATTAACATTTTTATAGGCAAGTAAAATCAAATAATTTTTATGTTATATGTTAATCATTAGTTTATGGTTATCATAAACTATTAATGAAGTATTATTGAATATTAATGTAGTACCGAAGCTCAAACCTTAGTCACTTTTAATTTTGTCATTATTTCTTAAGTTAGAATGAATTTTGAAAATTTGTATTTTTAATCATTTATTTAAATAATTTTCAGAGTTAAATATAAAGCTATACTGAAGAACTAACTGGCATACACTCTTAAAATGAAGTTCAAAACTAGACAAAACATTCTAGGTTGACAAGCTGAAACCATGTTTAAGAACTTTTGCAGCGGACCCATCTGCTTCCTCGGTGTAGCTGGAATGGGTGATCTGATAGAAGTTGCAGAAAGGAATAAAATAATACAAACTTAATAAAAAGGCAACATAAGATAGAAACCCTAAAATTCCTTGTAAATACAATTGTTTTCAGAAGTTTCGACCTGGGAAAAAAAAAGAAGGAAAATAACTTAAATGACTTAAAATTATCAAAAGTATCCTAGAAATCCCTTCTGTTTAATTAAGACATTTCAGACTTCAGCTTTTGTTAAAATTAAATGAAAATTTGAATTATTAAATTTTTAACTGGCAAGAGTTCACTATGTTTTCATCAACAAAAAGAATGATCTGGAATGTGCAGGCACTGACATTTAGAAAATTTTTTACCTTGACAGAATCTTGAAAGAACGTAGCAATTATAAATAACACATTTCCTAACTCAAATTTCAGGCTGCCATTTTAATACATTCTGAGACAAATTTTGATACTACTGTGATATTAAGCTTATACAAGGTTTTATTTACTGTGCTTAAAGATGTGATTAGTGCATTTCATTTTCACAAACCACTCAGAATATTATTCAAATATGACAATATAAAGCAGGTCAAAGGAATTTGCAATGAATATGAGCAATATGCTTTCTTAACAATTTTGAAATGGTAGATAAAAATATAAAATAATACTTCAACAGACAAAAATATAGCAGACAACTTAAAATCCTGTAGGCTGATCATGAGTTTAGTAGTTAATGATTAACTGACTTCCCAGTCCAGGTATAAAGAAACATGCATAATATGTTCACAACATCAATGGTAAAAACCTTTGAAATCATAAATTTCTGATTTTGCTTAAATTTTATCCCTAAACTGAATTTTTACATCCTGAAGAGAGTGTTTTCCATAAAGTTCTATCCCTCTTTTTAAATCATGTGCAACTTATTTCTAATTCTCAATCTTTCAGAACAATATAATGAATCAAAGAAAAATTTTCTAATATTTATTAGAATATTCTTGAAAGTACTGAATCTCACTTTCCCGCCTAAAAAAATGAAATAAATTTTTTTTAAAAATTAAACAAGAGAAAAATAATAAGAAAATTTTTGTAAGTTTTGTCAGTGCTACTTCCTTGGGCTACTTTAAAATTCTTTTTTATATATCATAAAATGTGAACTGGCAATTCTATGAACACAGACCTGTATCCAGTTTTCAGCACTAGTCACTGCTGTTTTTCTGTATTTGATTATACAAAGCAATCTGCTTTGTTTAATATTTTAATGATCTATGAGTAGACTTGCATATTATATTAAATTATAACTTCTCTGTTAATTAAAGCATGAATTATGAGTAATATGAAAAAATTCAGCATCACCTTTCAAAATACTTGGCTTAAAATACTCATATTTGAGAACTGAGAAAGAATGAAAACGGACAAGCCAAAAATTCATTGCAAGCTACAATGAATGATAAGCCAAAACATTATGATCATCCTCACATTTTTCAATGATTTTTTAAACACATTTTTGACATGCAGGGCATGTGATTAAGTAGGAATGGTATTTAACTGCTGCTGGAGAAGGTAAGGAATCATTCTTGCACTTACTTTTGTGAGTGATGGGAAAGGCTGCTGATCTAAACAAATTTGATAGAGGTCAGATTGTAATGGCCCAAAGACTCAGAACGAGTGCCTTCTAAACTGCACGAGTGACATTCATGATCTGTTATTGTTAATATTTATGCAAAGTGGATAAATGGTGGTGAAACCAGCAGTATATGCCAAGATGTTGATATGGATGTCCATATGTCATCAAAGAAAAAGAATGTCAGAGACTGTACAGCAAAATCAGCATTAGACTGTAGCTCAGCTAACAGTCTAATACAATGCATGTCCAAGTGCAAGTGTTTTGGAACACACAGTTCAGCAGACACAATTGAATATGTGACTGTGCAGCAGATGTCACACACACATGCCTCTGTTGACGAAACGTCATTGTCAACTATGTCTGCAGGGGACCCAGGAACATCAAGACTAGACCATAGATAAGTAGAAGACAGTTGCCTGCTCAGATGAATCACGATTTCTCATTCATCACATCAATGGTCATACCAGAGTATGCCATTTTCCAGGCTAACAGTTGCTGCCCCCCCCCCTGTACAGCAGGTCATACAAAGGATGGTGGTGGTAGTATTATGCTTTGGGGGACGTTCTCATGGGCAGCTCTGGGACACTCAGTTGCGGTAGAACACAGCATGAAAGCTTTATACTATTTGAATATAATTGTAGATCAGTTCCATCCTTACATGGCATCTGCCTTCTCAACTGGAAATACAGTCTTCCAGTAGGTAAAAGTAGGATAAGGCTCCATGTCATAAAGCTCAAATTGTGTTGGAGTGGTTAAAAAAGGCCTACGGATGGATTCCAATTAATGCCTTGGCCACTTAACTCACAGGATCAAAACCCAATAGAACACATTTGGGATGTCATTAAGCAGCACAGTTCAAACATTATCATGTTGAAATATCTTGACTTTACGTGACAGCTGCTTAGACATTTGATACAACCTGTCTCCACTCACATATCAAGAACTTGTGGCATCCATGCCAAGGAAAGTTGCAGCTGTTTTGCAGGCCAAAGTTCACATAACACGTTATTGGGTAGGTGGACAAAATATTTTGGCTCTTTAATATGTATAAATGTGAACTGAGGTCATACGAAGTGATTTAATGAAATTTAATCTTTATATAAAATATAAGCAAAATTCTTAACAAATTTCACCTCAGAATAATATATAAAATGCATTTGAAAAAAACGAACAGCATAACTCAATTTGAATTGAAACATTCTGCATTTGTTACTTTATGAATTTACCATTTGAAAAAAGAAATGCCATTCAATTTATAGTTAATTTTATATTTACACAAAGCAAAATACACAGCAAGTCATTTCACCCAAATTGCTCAAAGTAACAGAAATTAATAAATCATCATTTTTTCTAATACTGGAAGAGTCTACAGATGTTTCATGTTTTAAGCATCTATACTTATGGTTATGTTATAACAATGAAAAATAATATAAAATATTGACAGAATTTTCATTAATAAGCAGAATTTCATGAAGAGAAATAAGTTCCACAATCAGAACAGAAAAATAGCTAAAAAATCATTAACAATTAAAATTAAACAAGAAACTATTAATTAAAAAAAATCACCAACTCAAAAAAATTAGTACAACAGCATTAACAATCCAATTATGAGGAAAACAGATATGAAATAATTGACTGAAAAATAGCAAGCTAAATTAAAGAAGAAAAGGCAATTTAAACAATGGTAAATTACCAATATGGTTTTCAGATTTTTATCAGAACTAATATATATAATGAAAACACCACAAATCAAATTACAAGCCTGCAGACTGAATTTGTGATGATGTCAGAGGTCATGTAACCATCACATACCAATTTCATGTTATCATTTTCCCGTTATGTAACAATCACACCATACATTGGTCACTTACCAATAATGTCACAAAAAATCATGATCTCTGAAATTACATACTACATTTCAATTTTCTTCAGCTAAAATTTCTGGCAACACTGCACTGAAAACAGTCACAAAACTAATGGCTTCTGTTTGTTTAATAAGCAAGTATTTACAGATAATTCAACTCACAAAAAAATATGATGATTTTATTCAATTTTGCAAATAAAATATTAAATATAAATAATATTTTAAATAATTATTTATATTAAATAAATTACAAATAAAAATTTGCAAGGAATGAAAGAGTTGATAAACATTTTGTACATAACTGAAAGCATATGAAAAATAAAAGCATACAAAATAGAGAGATATACAAATAAATATAAGATATACAAATGTATATAAGATATACATTTATTTGTATACAAGATATACAAATAAATGGTATCCATAGAAAGTTAAAAATAAAACATTTTTAATAGCTTATTTCACAATATATGAGGTTAACTTTAAAAGAATGCAGATCTAAAATAATAAAAGAACAGATACCAAATTGTTCATTCATAAGAAGCTAATATAAAAAAGGCATACGGGATACATTATTCTAAAATGTACGTAAAAATTAAAAAAATTTTTAAACATAAGAATTTTTCAGTCAGTTAAGCTCATATGGATAAGCACTGGATACTTAAAAATATTTTTCTTTTTAAGTATTGCAAGAGCGCAAATAAAAAAAAAAATATTTCTTTTAACTAACCTAGGATTTCCTAAAACTACAAAAATGAATCCACCTCTTAAAAAAATTAAAAAAAAAAAATAAATAAATAAATAAAATATTACAAAAGTAAGAACTCATTTTTTATAAGCATAAAAAGATACAAATGATATTCTTGTTACTGGAATAGGCCATAAATCAAAATAATTAATTTTCCAAGTTACTCAAAAAATAATAATTTTGTAAGGGTTTTAGCAATATGTCAGACACTTTAATAAGTTCATACTTGCTTCCCGGTTTCCTATTAGATATGACTTTTTGTTGGAGGTATGTTATTTTCTACTATGTAATACCTCAAATTTAAAATGGGTACTTTTTGACCTAAAACCTAAAATAACAACTATTGTTGCTACTTTATCTTTTTATACTAATTTCTATAAAATTTGAAGATGATTATATTAGTAGTTTCAAAAATATTAAAATGATTAAAAAACATGGTTTTTTTTGGGGGGGGGGAAGGTGCAACTGTTTAATATTTTTTCAGAATAGAGAATAACTATTAATTTTAAAAATGATTTAACATTTTTTTTAAACTTTTGATATAAACATAAATACATACGCTGCTATTATTGATACATAATGCATTCGAAAAATTACTCCCTGCCTCATTTTTCAGCTACTTTAAATAACTGCTCAGCTTCTTAAATATCCTGAGCCTAGATATACACATGGATCAGTCATCTCTTATCTATCTCTTACCGAAATGTAGGCACTGCATTCAAAAATTTGATTCACAAATTGTAGTACTAATAAAAAGCTAAATTTTGAAAGCATTCGCATTAATGAAAATAGCAATGTTGAGAATGAAAATCTTATTTTTGATTGATCATGGCATTCATAGTCTCATAATTATTTAGTTATTTTTTTTTCTTTGCTAAAAAAATTAGCCTGAATTTCATCCTTTGAAAAGCAATACAAAAAAAAAACTTTCTATATGAAAAAAACAGCACCATTTTCAACCCTGTAACCATTATTATTATAAATACTAAATATTTAACAAGTATTCGTTTTTAAAAATTTAAAAAAAAGTTGTTAATCTTCTGTCCATAAATCTTTACAATGTGAAATAATATTGTTTCTCAGTTTCTGAAACCATCAGACTAAAGTACTCTTTTTCAACCCTGTAACCATTATTATTATAAACACTAAATATTTAACAAGTATTCATTTTTAAAAATTAAAAAAAAATCATTAGCCTTCTGTCCATAAATCTTTATAATGTGAAATAATATTGTTTCTCAGTTTCTGAAACCATCAGACTAAAGTACTCTTTAAGCTTGACCCTTTGCAGTTTTTCTTATACAGAACAATGAATTTCAGAAATACATTTTATTACTTCCACAATTTATTTTATGCAATACAAAATTAGTATGATGCTCAGAAGTTTGTTACAAAACTCACAAGTATAGAAAGTCTGAACGAATATGTGTAAGCATATGTTTTCTCACATGGGATTGCTGTCGAAACATCTTGTTACAAACATTACATGCAAATGGACGCTCACCAGTGTGAATTCGTAAATGTTTGATTAAATCCCTCTTATATACAGATGAATATTTACAATGTGGGCATGACATACGAACCACTTTGGTTAACACAGATGCTTTTCTGGAAAGAGTTAAAGGAATTCTGCATAATGAATCTAAGAAAAGAAAAGCAATTTTAGTATAATAATCTTAGTAATAGTAATTTTTAATTATTACTAATCTTACAAATTAAAAATAAGTAAAACTGTCAATTAAAATAAAATAAAAAACTTTGCATTTTATGCGTGTTAAAAATGTTAAGACATATAAAAAATCTAAATAGCTTATAAAAACAGTAAAAATAACAAAAACAATGATTATACATTAAAATATATTGTAATTAAAAAAATTAGTTACAAATCACACATACATGAAAGAATATGAAACTTATACAATTTTAAATACTCTTAACATATTAAATCAGCATTCAATTTTTTTCTTCTTTTGTGAACACCTTAATGAGATAAACTGTAATTATAGAGTATTCCTAACATTATCCCTTAACAACTTACGACCCCCTGATCCTATTTCAACATTCTCATAATGCAATGCTTTTAATATCATAAAATTATTGCCATAAATAAAGTCAGACAAACTGTTCTTTTTCAGAGAATGTTAATTTTGAGGCTGCTTTAAAGGAATTTCACTTGGTAAGATCTGAAGTCCCATTGTCCTTTTCCCTTTGTTTAGGCAAGTAATGTTTGAATAATCCCTGGAGGCCTTTTAATGAGTTCTTATGCTTTCTTTGACTTCATTTGTAAACTGAAGTTAAAATTTGTGAAGTGTCTTGAAAATTCCAGTTCAATTTATTTTCAATGCATGATTTCCAGAAATCTAACTTTTTCATCAAACTGAGCATAGAATCAATTTTCTCAGACCGTCTGAAAACAGTTATGGAACTGTTTAGTAATCTTAAGCTCAGCTTATTTACTTTTGAAAAAATATTGGATAGTTATGCAAATAACTGAAGCCATTAATCATTGTGAATTTTCAAGCTCATTTGGAAAGGGTGATCTCCCCAAACTTGCTTAGTGCAGATCCGAAATCAGAACTATTTGCCATAAGTAATTTCTGCTCAGTGCAAAGATCTAATTCTTGATTACTTATCCATTTTTATATCAACATTTTGCAGTTTGCAACTTTGAAAGAAATAAAAATTTAAAACCAAGCTCAATACTCAAACTGATTTGTGTATCACAATTTCAAGAAAGATACACAACTGACTTGATTATTCACTAAATGCAGAAAATACAGTCACAATATACAATACACTGTGATAGAACAAGAGGAATGGAATGGCTAGATGCAATGCATATGGAATCACATACTATGACAAGTATCAGCGTGACTAGATACAACTTCTTACATTCCTTATAACACATTTCGGTTATAACAATCATATCAGAATTATTCAAATCCTTTTTCTTTCAAACTAATGCCCTGAATTTTTTGAATTTTTTCAGCATTTATTAAAACACTTTGTAATTTTTCGCCATTACTGATTATTTTTTGCATACACCTACCTAACTATGCCATCACGTACCCCCTGGAGTACATGTATCACAAGTTGAGAACCACTGTAAATAAATTACAATATACTCTTATAACAAGATCTAATTTTTACAATTATCATCTACTTATTTTAGAAATTAAACAGTTCAGTACATTATAAAAACTGAAACTAGCTTCATTTTAAAAATTCAAAATTTAACTTTTTTAATTTTACAAAAGTAGAATTTCATATGCGTCCTGCCATAATTTTAAGAGAAATGAATTTTATAAAGTAAATTTAAATACTTAGGAATTCATCATGTCATGCTGTTTCTTTTCTTTATTTACATGCACTATGTTTATTTTCTTTATTTACTTTTTCATTGATTAATATACCTTAAAATTTATAACTCAATAAATAATCAGTAAGTATAAAACTTATTTTTCTTCAAATACGCATTGCAATAACTCTTCTTTAAGCATGTTTTGTGATATCTCAAAAATAGGAAAATATTCATCACTAAAATTTTAAGTATGGAAAAATTAAAAACTTTTCGAAGCAGATATAAATTATACATACAAAAATTCTAATTAAAACTGATATTTTGTTCTAGATTTAGTTCTTTGTTTCTTGTTTGTGTATAATAATTTTATACTTTGCATTATGGCCTACATAAACAACGGTTAAAACAACAGCATGTACACACATTTCATCCATTAAAGTCTTTTCTTTAATGAAATCATTATTATTTAACTCAAATATATCTTCAGTATGAACTTCGAATTTAATAATGCAGTTCTCACATTTTTTCAAAATTTAAATTCTCTAACAGTATGAGAGATTAACATATAAAATAATCTACAGAAACTTTTCATTACAAAGCTCACATGTAGAAAATAAACATCTCTGACAATTGGCATTTTCATAACAGTGAAATATTATATATTAAGATGGCAAGTAAGAATTTTTGCATAGCTTTCTTTTGGCTATTATATCTGTAGTATCTGGTGATCAACAAACCACACTTGGCACATTTCACCCCTTTTCCCAAAAAGTTGTTATATTTAAAGTAGCTGAATGTTCGCCACGGAGGAGCAAGATGCTCGCCTTTTTCTATGTTATAGAGGTGATGTTCTGTTCTGAGTTAAATTTATATGCCTTCTTGTTATTTTAATAAATGTTCTGTTTTGTTTTGTCAAATGGTGCCTTCTTAGCCACAAAGCTGTTAATGTGTCCCAAATATTTAATTTGTGGTTTCGCGAAAGAACATTTCTTCAAACTGACAATAAATCCAAGTGACACTAGCTTGGTGAAAACTTTATCTAAATCTTGGAGATGAGTATCACAAAATCGGTGGAAAGACCAATCAGATCACGAGAAAATAGAGGCAATTAAGAAACTGGAAAAGCCAAAAAAAAAGACCTATTTCGAAAGCCTTTTGGGATTACGTAATTACTCTCCAGGATATGCAGAGATCGCCTACCTTCTCACTGAACTCATGAAAAATAAATAAGTACTCAAATGGAATGAAATTCATGAGTCAGAATTTCAACACCTGAAGAAGCGATTGGCAAAGTCAATGGAACTGATCACCCCAACATCGCAGGATCCATTTCTCATTCATTCTTATGCATTTCAAATCGGAGTAAGTGCACGCTTATCACAGCAAAGGGGAGTGAAACAATTTCCCGTGTGATAAGCGAGTAAGATACTATCGAAACTCCAACAAAGCTGCTGACTATAGAGCGTGAAGCTTACGCTATAGTATGGGCATTAAAAAAATTTGAACCATGGATATTTGGTTCATCTGTGAAAATTGTGACCAATCACAATGCGCTAGCATTTATAGCGAGAAATGCTGCACTTTTGTAAAAACTGCAGTGATAAGCCATAGTGTTACAGAAATACAATCTGGAAATAGAACACTGCCTTGTAAGAAACCTCTCTAATGCTGATGCGTTATCCAGATTCTGCACCAGTGACTCTGAACATTAGTGATTAAGCAATTTTTCTTTTCTTAATAATTTTACAATCTTGTGCAAATATGATATTTATATAATTTGAAATAAAAGGGAAAATTTTATCGGGTAACAGATATTTAAGGTAGGTGGTAAATTTGGATATTTTTTCAAGGAGAAGAATTGTGTTGCAACATAATTAATTAAAGAAAATTTTAATACACTCTGTTTTAGAGGAAAAGATTTCCTGTGTAATAAAAATTTTATTTTTACTTCATGTAACTGAAAAGAATAGAATCACATACTTGTTTAAATAATCCGCAGAGCTATATTTTGATATTTTTATTAAAAATCTTCATATGTAAAGGTAAGAAGTTAAATTTTACTTTCATTATTGGAGTAATACTAGCATGGATATATATACTTTAACACACTTATAAAGAGAATATCAACTTGTTTTCTTTCGTAAAAAAATTAAGAAATTGTTATAAGAATAATAATATTTGGATCCATCAGGTGAAATTAAGAAAAAATGTGTTACCTATATTTATATAGTAAAATGTTGTGCAATTGCATGTATTTCATTACAAATATTTATAGTAGTTGAGATTGAATTTCAGTGTAAAATGTTTAAACGTATATGTATATTTTTTTATTTTTCTTATTGATCACAAACAGTGGCTCGAAGGTTTCCAGATTGATGACCGATTTGTAAACAGCATCCAACAATCTTACGATAGGGGTGTAGTATCTGGCGACTGTTTGGCACTTAATGCATTTTGCCTCTTCTCCCAAAAAGGTTGCTATATTTAAAGCCTTACGAACTTAGCTGAATAACCTAGTTGAATGTTTGCTGCAGAGAAGCGAGGTGCTCACTTTTTCTAAGTTGTAGGAGCGATATTCTGCTCCGAGTTAAATTTATATGCATGCATGTTATTTTAATAAATGTTCTGTTTCATTTTGTCAAATGGTGCCTTCTTAACCATGAAGCTATTATAATATCCATATTCTTTATATAAAATAATCAGCTTAAAAACATCATGGCAGACTCTTGTAAATGGAAGAAAGAAAATGGTGGTATCAGAAGATATTGAAAATTGCTAATAACACTGCATCTTTAATATAATCTTTAAACTGCAGTAATGTTATTTAATATAAGTACAACAGAAAAATATTTTCATGCTTTCCAGTGACACTAAGACTGTTACATAAAATTCTTGAAATTTGAACAGAAGTTTCATTATTAATTATAAATATTAATATTACAATATTCAAATGCTTTTACATAACAATAAAGGAAAGAAACAATATCATAATTATATCATACATGACTAAGGGAATAAAACCTCACCCAGCACATGCATCTAATTAGGGATACTTCATTTTGAACAAAGAATAGTTTTTGACATATAACACAGTGAAAAAGCATTGAAATTGTAAACGTTTTTCATTTGTTAATTCTGCTTACATATGCAAAAGTTGCCAGTTACTTTAAAATTTTCAGCTTTTTGAAACCCTACCATGAATAAGAAATTTTGAAAAATGTTTGTATCATGAAAAATATGACTATTTCTTATGTACTTTTGTTTAGTTTTGATTATCCACTCATATTTTTGCCCATTGAATGCGATATATATCAATTTTTCTTTGTAGAACAAAAATGTAGTAATCCACAATCAAATTATATATGTTGCTGTTGTTTATTCTCCAAAAGTCAGAAAAGATTCAAAAGTCTGTTGACTCTCAGAAAGTTGAGACTAAGCAGGGGACTCGAAAATATGTCTTTGCTGAAGAGGCTTAAACAATCCAAGATATGTTCGGCCAAAGCCTGATGTTTGTGGTACTTAATGCAAATGTCGAAGCCTTTCCGGCCCCTCAGAAAGACAGGACCTTGATGTGGCCACTTGCTGGTCATGGAAGTGCAATCCATGAGCCCTGTCACTAAGTGTTAGAGCAATTCCTGCCCTTCTACCCAGACACCATAGATGGGTGGGATGTGCCAAAAACTCCACCATATTTTGTAACTTTTTCAGGAAGAATAGTTCCAAAAATGTAAGGCTGGAAGAGGAAGATGGACATTATGGTGCAGTGAAACCATGGCGCAGCTTTAACTTATGCAAGATAGAAACAATGGTTTTATTACTGCTAAGATGTTATAGGGAACTGAGGTAATCAGATGAGATACATAGATCGCCAAATCCCATTTGGCAAAACTAGTTTTAACAACCACATCAAATGGTATGATATTAATTCGCCTCTGATAAGTGAGCAGAAATCTGGCTTACGTTGGCAAAGAGTCATTTTTTTCTGAGGGTCTCAATATAAATTCTCCTGCCTGCATTGTCAGCACTTTTGCTACTGTTAAAGATCTTGGTGGCATTTTTGGCTATGTTGTTTATAATTTCCAAGCCCAACTGTTTAAGGTAGTCAATGAGAAAATATTTCTTGTTAGAAGAAGAAAGATTAAAGTGGACCTGATGTATTCAAACAATTTTGTAGAGAGTGGGGCTCCATGCCATAATAAAATAAATCAGAGATACAATTTGACAGAAAGGACTGTTTTCTTTAATCTCTGATGGTTTCTTTACTTTTTAGGCATACTGATGTTTTGTTTTGCTAGCTATAACTAAAACGATTTTGCCGCCCAACTGATATAGTGGTTAGCATTGCTGACTGCCATGACAAAGGGCCTAGTTCAAATCCTGGAGAAGGCATGGATGATTGTAAATGTATAGATTACGTGAGGCATGGGGGCACTCTAAATATGCGGTGAGCCGAAAGTCCTCTCGAGAGGTTTGTGGTAGGGGAAGAGAGGTGGGAGACCCTCAGACCTGTCCCCCCCTGGGTGCTCTCCATCAAAATTTGGGGTGGAACTGACCCAAATTGCACTGTCATCTATAAGGTGCTCAAGGCGGTTGCCAACGACAGGTATAAACTTGTACTTCTTGCTAAGAGGTATTTCATGGCCTTGGGCTGGCTACTGTCAGACAAGTGAAAGTTAGCAACAACAAAAAGATTTTATTGAATTTTGAGAATTTCATTTTCTAGCAGTATTTTATGTAGAATCAGTTCAGAGTAACACTTCATGGACAAAAAATGTCCAATTACCTAATCATAATTAATACTTAAATAAGTAATCCAAATTAGGACTACAAAGTGGCTTCAAATTAAGCTATCAAAAAAACTGAGTTTTGTAGAAATATATACACGGATAATAATTTAAAAAAAAAAAAAAAACTGAAAGGATTCAGATTTTAAATTACATCCAAAGGGGCATTTTTTAACGTTTTGTGTGTTACCTTTATTTATTAAATATCATGTTCTTCGCACTTAAAACCATAAAATTCAGTTCAACAGAATATTGCAAAATAATTTTAAAATGTGTATATCTTTGAAATCGCTTTAGATAAAAAGGTTTTTTCTCCTCCCGTAGAGTATTGCCATTCCTCGCTTTTAAATCATTTGAGTTTGTTCATCAAAAATTTGTTAAAGTTTTACAAAATATGAAATAGATAATAAAACAAATTACAAATTCAGGCTTCCAGATGTGCATATTCGGGTGGAAACGTTACGTTATACAAAATTGGATGGCTCTAGGTACTGTTTTTTTATCACATTACGAGAAATACACATACATTTATGCAGATTCTTCATTATTTAATTTCTTTAAATACAATACAGGGCTGCAAGATTTGGTGGCAACAGTTTAAAAAGTGATTCAGACTTTTAATGTTTACAACACAAAATCGCAAAACAAAAATAATAGTCCTTCACAAACAAACCCCTTTGGGCCAAAAATTAGATAGTTGAAAGAACAGGCATATTGGATAATTAATATTTATAAACCATAAAAAATTATATGAAAAAGAATAAATAATTATATCCATGTAGGAAGATGGAAACTTCATAAGTCATATAAGGACCCTGAAGCAAAATAATCCATTTGTCCACATAGCATAATGAAGTACCACTTACAAGAAAGAGTAGAGCAATACACATATGTACAATACACGTGCAAATTACTTTCTTACTAAAATCTCTGGTTTTCAGGATAAAAACTATAAAAACATATAAAGTTGAAATCTTTATTGAAAATTCAGACATTTCTGATAAGAGAAATAATATATTACAATACCCATATTCAAATGAAGTCTGCCGCATAATCACCTGCTGCACAGTACCATTATAATTATAACAGATAATCTTAAATGGTTTATTACTCATAAATTTTATTATTCTATGAGTTCTGAATACTTTTCAAAAAAGAGCTTGCAGATTTTTTTTCTCATAACTATTCTTCTAGCACACAAATAATCTGAATTGCACTAAAGGGTGACTGACACAAGGTTTCTTTGGTGGTCAAAAGACAGAAAATGGGTGCAAAATCAGCCTGTAGAAAATTTGGTGAATCATCCTCATGGTAATACTGCTATGTCACAACATAGCACTAGGACAAACAAAGAACAACATATATGATGTCGACTTTTTGCACAGACAGTGCTTGGTCTTAGCTGATCAAAACCACTTCAATCACATTGGAAAGTATTAAGAGTATGATTAAAATAAAAATATCAATGGATATCTTTTATTTCCCCTTTCCCTGGATAATGAAATATACTATCATGTTATGTTTGCCATTTGGTGCCTCAATTAACTGATTACAGGCTCACTACTGGAAATAATTTTTGACAACTGATCAAAGCTTGTCTTCTGCATGATTAATTCTCATGCAAATAATAAGCTGTCAACATAGCATGTACAGACTTATTTGACAATTTTCTTATGTTATATAAAGATACCTATGTTACATAAAGATAATTTTTATCTTCAAGTGCTTCACTATAACTAACCAACCAACACATATTTTTCACCACTATAAAGTTATCTCCAGTGGTGAAATTTTCCTACCCAAATTGTAGAAGATCCTAAACAGTATTTAAACAATTCTTATTAAATTTATACTACATGTATGTTAACATTTTCCATTAAACATTCCATCTAGATATACCAAGTTTATCGTTGCACATTCAACCTGTTCACTCACCTTTAACTAACATTTTATTAACCAAAACCTCTAAACAATCCTTTACACACATTGGGGAAAAAGAGAGAGAGAGGCTATATTCCTTTGCAATTATCACTACTCACTACTATCCTCATGAATGGTGAAAAGTGACTGCTACTGATGAATTGTACAACATTCCCTCTTTTACACATAATGCTATTTTTTATATTCTACATTGTCATTTACACGAATAAAAAAGACAGAAGCCATATTCCTTTGCAATTTTTACTCATTGTTATCCTAATGAATGATGAAACATGATTCCTAATGATGAATTGTAAAATATTCCATCTTTTACATATAATAAATACTTTTTTGATTCTATATGGCTTTTGGCAATGATGTAGCATGCGCTCTGTTTTTAGTTAACTACTTATTTCTTAGATTTTGCTACTAAAACACTACTTTTAAATTTGAAAATAAATGCAAATAATTAAGTATACATAAATGAGCACAATGCCATTAATTAATTCAGTGACCTATTAAAAATTTTAATTAATTTAAAATTCCTTCCGATTTTTCAAAACAAAAGTAGAAATGGCTCATAAAAAATTGTTTTTATGATTCTTTATGTAACTTAATATAACAGTTGATACATGAACACTGTACACAACATTACAACACACTAATATACATATTTATGTTATATATTACTGCCAATTTTCAGGCAATGACAAGTTTTAGAGATAAAATATATATATACCCCCCCCCACACACACACACACACATTTGCCGGTCGCGATTCTTAAAGGTTCTGCATCGATCTCAGAAACAGCCCGGGTGACGTTATAAAAAGTGGAATTCCGCGAAAACACGGAAAACTTTCATGCCTGATATTAAGCATATGCAGAATGAATTAGTTCAGAATATCACATTGATTTATAGCTCTCACACAAATTATCAACAGATAATAATAATAGAATTTAAATATCATTACTTAAAAAAAATTATTATTACCAGCAAGCTAACTTTTAAATTAGAAATTTATTTAAAGTTCTGTGTCACAGTTTCTTGCTTATTCCATCCCCAGTAATGATAACAGCATTCAATGAAGTAACTTAAATTTCAGCTGCATGTAAATTGTATACATATATATTAAAGTAGGATAAAGTAATTATGAAATACCCTGCATTCTTCCTTCAGATTATGATAGGCATGGCTGAGCTCACTTCTGGTACTTTATATTCTACAAAATTGTAAAAATACAAAGAAATAGGACAAAAAGTATGTATTGATTTCTCACAAAAAATATATCATATAAGGAGAAAATATCAATGCTGAATTAAGCAAAACAATTAATAATTTTTATTAAGAAATATTATTATTTTAGATATGTAAGAATGAAATGGCACAGAAGTAAATGCATTTAAATAAAATGCTAAAGAGAAAAAAATGCACTTTTATATTCTCACATACCCTCCCCCTTTTTAAAACAAATCAATATTTTAAACTGTGAATTTGCTTAAAAGTTTGGCTTCCAATATTTGTTTGTGAGATTAATATCAGAAACATACACAGAATTCGTTTCAAATTGCCAATCTGAAGTTTCCTCAAATTATCTGTATCTACCTTTCATTTAATCTTACCTTTAAAACCAAATTACAAGTAAAGCTGAAAACAAAATGTGCATGAACTTTTATATGATTGCAGATTAGAATGACTTCACAGAAAATATTAGAATGACACAGCAAAATATTTTACAGAAATAACAATCAGAAATAAAAATTTTATTAAGTAAATCTACAAACTGGGCAAAAAATACTAAATTTTTAAGCATACTTCAGCCAATGCTTTAGCCTAAGCAATTGGCAATACATTTACGAACTACACAGTTTCATATTTGAACTAATACCATGGAAATTTAAATAAATAAATATATAACTACAAAGATTTTCTTTCACAACCTGTGTTAACAAGTATTAATAAGTAAACTTCAATGCAGAGAAGCACGTGCAATTTCTAAGATCTTCTCAGGGCTGATGTATATAAACTATGATTATAATTAAAAGGGTATCTTCCACTAAGTCAAAATTTTATGACACGTCAACATATGGAGCTTCCACTTGCTCTTGGAGTGAGATGAATAACTACAATATTCACAATGTATTGTTTGTACATCAGATGTTTTGAATTTCATATATCCATCATCGAAAAAAGTCAATGAACCTATGAAAAATATAGGACCCATGAGTGAATGTAAGAACTATAAAAAATAACTTATCTTCAGTATTTAACTAATATTATTAATAAAAAATGAAATTTGTGAAAACACAAAGAAAATAAGTCAGATGTTATGAACTTTTCATGATACATGCTTCGTAATAGAGTTTGTATGACATAATTTAATGAAGACATTTAGTGATCTAAAAATGAAAAAGGGAGAGAAGTTTTTAAAAAATTTGGAAAAGGAGGGCTCATTTTAAACATTCATTTTTTTTAATATCTTATTCTTCATGTTCACAAATATTTTACAGAAAAGGAACTTTCATTTAACAATGAAATAGACACTAAAGATTAAATATACCATTTGTCTAAGTTTTCCTTTTCTACTGAAAAAATGATTCTAAATGATAAAAATGGAGGGAAACTATTCAAGAGAAAAAATTAGACTTCACTTTTTCCAGCAGAATCCTGCACGCCTCATTGAGTTTGATCATTGAGTCAAACAGCTGTTTTGCATAAAATGTATATATCAACATTTTGCTTCATTAGTAACAGTTTCCATGCACTAAACAATTGCTATTTAATGCATAAGTGCTTAAGGTGTCACTTGTTAACTGTTTTTCTTTTAAAAATACTATGCAATTAATTAATCTTGTAATAATATTTAAGGAATTCTGAATAGTACTTCAGGTTTTGATGTGATAAAAAGTAGTTTGACATAAAAATTTACTTCAGAAAAAAGGTTGTAGCAAGTACACTACCCTCCAAAAGTTAAAGAACAGCATGTTTTTTTTTTTTTTTTTTTTTTTTTTTTTGTGTGTGTGTGTGTGTGTGTGTGTGTGTCTAATTTGAGAATGAAGCAACACAGAAACAAGAAATTTATAGGATATGTTCACTAAACAGTTCTTTAAAGAATGCGACATAGAATGTTTCTAAAGTTCAACACAAACATGAATTACAATAAAAAATTGCATTCTTGGCAGAGAAATGGAGAACAGTCTTGGAGAAACAGTATATCACAGTTTTTTGAGGAAAAATGGGGTGGTAACATTACAAAAAATGGGTTCTCATAAGGAATACCCCTAGCTGCAATACATTTGCGGCAGCGACATTCCATGCTGCCAATTAAGTTGTCGGTCAATGAAATGGGAAGCAACAACTAGAGATGCAGTAATGCTTGTTCAAGCTCATCTAACGACCTTGAGGAAGACTTGAAGCAGCAACCTGTCTCTCAAGGTAGTCGTAAAGATGCTCTGTCAGATTCAAGCCTGGAGATTGAGCTGGGCATTCCATCCGCTCCATACCGTGACCCTCAAAGACTTCTATTCTTCAGCAACCCGAGCTTAGTGCGATCACGCATTGTTATCCATCAGAAGAAATCCAGGACCAATAGAAGTGGCATATGGGCAGACATATTGATCACAGATCTTGTCTCGATATCTCACACTGGTCAAAGCTCCATGGAACACATGCAAGTTAGTGTGACTACCTAGAGAGATCCCAGCCCAAACTACTATTTCACCACCTCTGCAACTGTGTCTTTCCACAGTGTGGGATTGGTTATATCTGGTGAGTTGTTCCCTCCAAGTCAGCTGACAATCTCAATCCCTCTCCAATGTTAGCCTGGACTTGTTTGTGAAGAGAACACATACCCATTATCGACTGGTCCAGGAGACGTGTTATCTTGCCCGCCATAAAAGGCACCTCTGTGCCCTCGGGTCAAGGGGACACAAACAACTGGTTGTCTTGCATACAAAAGTGCATTGTGCAGACGTCTGTGCACTATAGTAGCTGAGATTCTTGTTCTTGTTGCCACTAAATGATCTGCCATGTGTTGAGGCACAGTAATGTTACTCCTTCTTTATGCTGACAGAGCTAAATAATGGTCTCCTGCAAGTGTTGTAACTCCAGGTCTGCCTCGTACATGTCTTCTATACACAGAATCTTCAGATTAAAACTAATTCCATAGCTGGTGGACCACACTACGAGAGACATTGAGACATCTAGCAGCATCAGCTTGCGATATCCCCATTTCCATCCATCCAATCGCTTGCCACCTCAACGAATCAGGCACACAACTTCTCCTGGACACTGATAAACTCTCCAAAATATTGTGCACGAAACTGTAATAACAACTGAAGGTCAACACTCACAAACAAAGATTAAAATTTTTGCACTTTTTCTCCAACTCCTATGTAAGTATTCACTTCTATAAAATAAAAGTGGTAGCTATTGTTTTTGCTTATATTTTTCTTAACTGCTTTTCTTAACTTTCTTTTCTGTCATGCATATGAACTGTGAATTTAAATATTACTGACATTTTTATAATGGCGAGCTTCGAAAAACATGCTGTTCCTTAACTTTTGGAGGGCAGTGTAGATTATACTGACAGATTTAAAAAATCTGCTTGGTTTACTCCAATCATAAATTAGCTTTAAAATCTCATATCTGTATAGCATTCTCTATATCTTACTAAGGATATAAAATATATACACATCTTACTTACACTAGAGAAAACTCATTTTTATCATTAACAGTAATTTAGAAAACAATACAATTCTTAAAAATTATGCTACCTGTTTATTTTGCATACGTGAAATACAACATGAGGCTGCATTTTTTTTTTAATATAAGTTCTGAAATTATTTAGGTTTTATAGCTTCACACACTCTCTAACTAGCAACATACTTCCTTTTCATACAATTAATATAATTGCACATAAATCGAAAGCATCCCATAGAAATATGCAAATAACTCTGGAAACTTGAAATTTTTATCTCATCTAACAAACAACAAAAATGCATTCTATTAGATAATGAAAAAGGCTACAGAGCTTACAATCCATATCCTTGAAACAGCTAAAAAATAAATGAAAAATACAAAATAGATGATATGAAATCTTCCTAAAATAAAAAAGTATAAAATATGATGCTTAAAAAAAGGTGTGTGTGTGTATA
>KK119335.1:34130-87014 GCA_000611955.2 Stegodyphus mimosarum | reverse complement strand
TGAAAATTAATCTAAAATGTGAGCTATTTTGGAATAGGCACATTTCATGTGCCAAGTTGATTGTGGCCACAACAAGCTGAAATAAAAAATGAAGATTTAATATGCCTTCGCCTCCAATTTCCTATTCGTTATAGATCAACACTTCTACGACGTTAAAATTCCTGCTCGTCATTTACTACAGACTTTTTTTTTATTATTACATATATATATATAAAACAAATTTCAAATAAAAATGCTGAATGTTTTGCCTTAATTAAATATATTTATTTCATCTTGAATTTATATTAAATATATTTCAAAAGACATTCACTGAAATAAAGATTCAAGTTTAAAAAAAAAAAACTAGCAAGAAATTTTTTTTTTAAATCTTCAGATCTCTCAATTTTTTCTGAAATATATATATATATCCCATATACGAATCTACTCATCTAGAAACACATAAAAGTAAAAGAATTAGCTACTAATAAAATATAATGAGATTTAATGATACAGTGCTATTTGGTAATTTTCAAACCTTGCCAAGTTGATCGATTCTTGTAATAAAAATATAAAATAACAAATGAAGAGATTACAAGTGAAAGATACATATTTTAACTCTCAATATACAATAACTTAAACTGGAAAAGTTATATAGAAGTGATGAAAATCTGATCTTTGAAAAATTAGGTCAGGATACAAGAAAACATTTCACTGTGGAAAGATGACTCATATATAGTTATTATAACATGATACCAGCAGTATACACTTTACACTATAAATACACTGAATGTGCACTGAGGTGCAATAGAAAGTTCTGAAAGCAGTAACTGATTTTACCCATATGCAATTAGTAAGATAAATCAAATTACAAGTTTCAGAAATGTAAGAGCACCAGCAGCCAAGCCTTAGAAAAACTGACCAAAGTAGTTCCAAGTAAACCAAATCACATCATATCAACCGGCTACAAGACAGCTTTCATGGTTTTAACCATGGGTAATGAAAATATGAGCCATTTAACTTAAAAAATCATCATTTGGAGGGGATCACCAGATTTTTGAAGACCTTTCTCCAAATAATAAAAATGCTACAAATTCTTCACCTATTTAAATTTACTTTGGATACAATGCAGACTAGATTTGTATTGTCTCGTACTACACTTCAAATTTTAACATTTTTTTCTTATAACTCCATTATATATATACATATGAAGCTTATTTTCCAGGTTCATTATACAACAAAACACCTGTGAATTCACTTTCAGAATTGGTGAGACGAGGATCTTTTACATTCATCCTTCATTACTTTCCCATGGACGCTCGTGTTTTTTTTTAATTGAAAATTTCAAAATCCTTGTGCATCACATTGTATTACACAAGGCTTACAGAGGTAAGTAAAAAAAACACAAACAAATACAACAACACAAAATAAAATAAACTTACAAATTCACAGATGACACGTAAGAGATAAATTTACAGAAGAAAGAGAAAGCCATTTTATCTTGGACAAATAATGTGAAGAGGGGGAGGAAATGTAATATTCACAGAGTTTAGCCTCAAAATGAGTTCTTTTCATCCTTCCATGAGTTTTGAATAATAAAACAACAAATGTTCGACATTTTGCACTCCCCCAAAACTGCAGGAACACAAGTCTGTACTAGATAACCTAAATCTCTTCAGATATTAATTGAAATTACCATGTCCAGTTAAAAATTTAGTAATTTCAAAATTGCAGAAAAAGTGTTTATTATTCAGTCTCTGAGGAATGGAAGGAAAAAATAATTTAGTCAAGGAGGCAGTGGAGAATTCCTGTATAATTAATTTCACTTGAGTATTGTATCATCCCTACTTTTTTCCTTAAAAAATGACTTAGGCAGTATCATTGGAGTATTTACTTAAAGATCTGTAGCTTGTTTTGCCAACCAGTCAGCCCTTTCATTTCCTAGATTGCCAATGTGGCCAACGTACATGAGAAAAGATGGCATCAACACCTAGGTCTTTAAGAATAGTATGAGAAGTGACAATTAATTTATTACATGAGAAGATATTCCCAAGAGAATACAAGGATGAAAGAGAATCGGTGAGAATAAGAAATTTAGCACTTAACAGTTGTTAGATATCCACTTAATTGACTTGCTAATGCACAGTAATTCGACTTCGAAAACACTGCATTCATTGGGAATTCTAAAGAGCTTGTATTCCAGCTCAGAACCATGATGGAAATCCAACTCGATTATTAATTTTACTGCCATCTGTATAACACATAACAGAGAAATTATCAACAGAATTGTCATAAATGATATTTTGAATTGGCAAATAATAGGCAGGATAAAGAAGATCTTCAAACAACACTTTGGTATCAAACATAAATTTGCTGATGGTATCTTTAAATGTTTTGTCATTTAAAACATGAAGGTCAATTGGAGGAAACCCCAAAATTGTGAAACAGGTTTCATAGCTAATTGTTCTGCAGCCACACACAACTCTTAGTAAAATTCTTCTTTGAATTCTGTGAAGTATATGGGAATTAATCTTCTTTCCCAAAGCTGTTCCCCACACTCTAGAAGCATAGCAAATAAAGGGGACTATACCCTGCTTAGAAATCATATCAATAACATTAGATTTTAAACCAAAAGTATTTCAAGAGACATGTTTAAGTCCTTTAAGTATATTTTCACACTTATTGGATAAATACATAATATGATTTTTCCAACAAAACTTATGATCAAGAATAATGCCTAAATATTTAATTTCATTCACCATTTCAAGTAAGGTATTATCCAAGTACAATTGTTGGTTTGTATAGCTGACATGCTTTCTTTTAATTATCATAATTTTAGGTTTCTTAGGATTGAATTCCAATTTCTGTTCTCTGGACCAATTGGAAATAATATTAAGTGTGTTGTTCTGGGCCATATTAAAGAGTATTGGGACACTTCTCTTGAAACCAAATTCGTAGATCATCTGCAAAAGCAACTGTTTTACAACTCGGACAATGTGAGAGTCTATTGAATAAATCATTCATAATTAAATTCCACAGTAAAGGTCCAGAAACCATGCCTTGAGGGCAACCTCTTTCCAAAGTGCGGGAGGAAGAAACATGGCCAAGGGAGAGCAACACAGATCTGTCATGCAGAAAATCTTAATTTAAAAATTAAAAATTCTTAAAAATTTTACACGGAATACCAGCTTTTCTTAAAAAAACAAGTATCCCAGGCCACCAGGCGTGGTCGAAAGCACCTTACATATCAAGGAACACTAAAACTGTGTATAAATTTTTCTTCTTAGCTTCATCCACTATGTCTTTTAAGTACAAAAGAGCATCTTCACAACTCTTATGAGGGGTAAAATCAAATTGTGCCTTGTTTAACAGTTTTTTATTAAGCAAGAACCAAGTAATTATATTAACAATCAGCTTTTCTATGCATTTTCCTAAAATGGGAAAAAGACTAATGCATCTCAAGTTATCTAAATGTGGGACATGAGGACCACTATTCTTAATGTTTAAAACGACATTCACTCTTTTTCCAGCAACGAGGAAATGAACCAAGCTTCAGAGAAGTATTGAAGATTTTGAAGAATAAATTTGGAAACATTCTATGAACTTTTTTCAAAATTTCATTTGAAATAGAATCAAGACCAGAAGCTTTATTGCATTTAAGGTTTTCTGTAACACTATTAATTTCTGGCATAGTGAATGGAGGATCTGGATTAGCAACATAATTTATTGAAGCTTCAGCCCTAATCATTCTATGAAATGAATTATCCATTCTAAAAGGGTCCATGGGAAAGCTTCTGTTAAGAACCTCATTAATTGTTTCTTCTAAAGATTTTGCACAATTACCAGATGGGAGACAAATTCCACTGCCTTTAATTCATTTCATAAAATTTTGCTTTATACCATTTGCATATATTTTTTTCCAAACATTCCTTTCATTTATATTCATTAGGAATTCTCTCCAAGAGTTAAGCTTTGCATCCTAAAGCTTTAAGCTGTAACATGACTTAAGTGAAAATATTTTTGTTTATATAGCTCTCATAGATCTCAGAAAAGATTTTTCAATTCAGTATCCTTTTATGATTATAATTAACTTCAAAGGACACATTGCAATATGTCACAAGGTGAAATCTGATGTAAACCTGACCCAAGACTAAAGAAGAAAAGATGGGCAAATACCAGCAGAAAGTTTGCAATAGGTAATTAAAAATATACCTTTTATCTCATTTCCTCTGCACAGATTTAGTTGCTAACTTTAATTCAGCTTTCTATTCGAAGTGTAGAATCCACTATATTCTTTTCACCATATCTGTTTAAAATTTACGTAAGTGCAGACTGCAAAACTGAGAAGCATTTTTGATATAGGAATAAAATTATTTGAAACAAAACATCATAAAAAATAACTACAAATGCCTTTTTCTCATTTAGTAGCAGATAATGTTAAAAAAAAAATTGATTTCTAAATCAACGTGAATAGGCAACTTGAAATATACAAGTCTAACTCTATGGGGCTTTGCTGTGCTGTGTTAGATTTCATGAAATTTTAAAATTTTATCAAAGTTTGCTACTGGCCATCAAATTCTTCAGACAATCTGCCATTAGCAATCAAAAATCTCATATTCAGAAATTTTGAGGAATTTTCTATAAGATATTACTAGCTAATTTTTTTACTATTACATATTTCTTGATGAGTAGATTCATAAATATTTTTCTGAGAAAAACCGAGTTCAAGGTCCAAAGCGATGCAAAAAAGCTTAATATGCAATTTAAAAATTTAAACATACTCTGCACCTTTATTAAAAATTATTTAACACAAAAATTATTGCATATGATAGCACACAAAGCATATCACACAAAAAAAAAAAAAACCCACTTTGATAGTGTAAGTCTTGCTGCAGCAGACGGCAATTAGACAACACAGCACCTGCAGCTGTGCTTCAATGTTGTGCTAAAAGAAGAGAGGATGATGTACAATCTGTCACAGTGTCACAGTTATGCAAGATGAAGTGTCCATTGTCCAATGTCATTGTGCTATTGCATACCTCACTGCCAGGATTTTGCTATGCTTGGTTCTCTTCGAGCCCTTTCTTCCCAACAAGCAACACTGTTGTCGCATTTCACTGCAATATCTTGATATGAAAGTCCACCCTCTCGCATACTAATGATGCAACCTCATTCGAATTACGTTAGTAGTTGATATAGCCCCCTCCACTGTTGACGAGGCATATTGACAACTAATAAAACGTCCACAGCAGACAGAGGACATTAAACAGATTTCAGTGCAACTATACAGTCCTTTATATCCATGTAACAAGCAGTCCGTTATCATTCCATGCATGTGCAATCGCTTTATAATCTTAATCATTTGCATATCATACTTCACGTTATATTTCCTGTAAGTTTGGCTCAATTTGCATAATTCCTTCATTGTGTTGCAATTTTCACAGGTATTAGTGCATGTAGGACTGTACATAAGTGATTATTAAAACCTTCAAAGTATTTGAACACCTGTACACTGGTTTACATGGCATTCTTATTTCTGGAAGCAGGCCCAAACTCATTTTCTGGAATACTAATGAACACTTACTTCACATTCCATTGAATATCTGTTACATTAGAAAACCTCTGCCTTCATCCCAACTCTAATTCTGGAAATATCCAAAAACTTCTGGCAACTAAGTCACTTCACTAAAAAGATCATCTGAGTGGGTAATTATGTTTCTGTCCTAACAGAATCTCAAAAGAAACACAGTCACTCTATGTATTGGGCCCAAACTTTGCAGACATCCTTCTCATGCTTAGTTCTTCAGTTAAAATTATTCTCTTAAATTTCTGAATGAATTTGTAATTGTTTATCATACTGCATTACACCTCACATTCTATTACTGTCTACTGCTGTTTTTGGCTATCTGCCTCAACCTCTCATATCTTCTCACAAACTTTTGAATCACATGCTTCTAAAATGCATTTGACTTTTCCAGGATATTTTCACTATAATATTATGTAACTAATTTTCACTCAAATAAATAATTTTCAACAGTCATAATGTTTCAGTAACATTTTCCCCAATTTTAAAACTACATTGCTATTTTAATATAATGCTCTGAATTTCAACCATGTCAAAGTGCTCATAAAGGCATCTTATTCCTTTCCAATAACTAATACCTGCCTTTGTCAGCTTGAAAGTTACGCACATATTAAATCTTATGTTCAAACACTAACATTCACATCATTTCAATCCAATTACATAATTCTTCATAGGCATTCACTTTAATCTCACTAAGTAGATTCAACTCAACTTACAAGTTTGACTTAATTGCCAATTTGGCTTCATAATTCTTACTTAAGTAAAAGACGAAACACCTTCTCATTTATTAATTATCATTAACTGAATGGAGTTGGTTTGTTCTCCTTGAGAAGTCAACCAATTTCTGATCAATGATGATAATTAACTAATTTATTGACTATTTTTCATGAATTATTGATTAATTATCAATTACAAAGTTTCCATTTCTATTTTTTAAGATTCAAATTTCTTTTTTAAAAAAATTTTCGGAATTCAATTTTAATGTTTCTGAATTACTTCACTCAGATACTTCTACTAACTTTACAGTAGGAGATAATATACTCTTTATTACTTAATAAATAAATTATTATTATGTTACTTTGCAGCTATTGCACAAGTATTAGGAAATTTATTTAGATTTCAATGAATTTCAATAACAGCCTTTTAACTCCTGTCTTCTTTCTATAAATAATAACAACATTTTTAGACTGCGTCATTTCTAGATTAATCTATGCCACAAAACTTGCATAATGCTGATGATGTAGTAATTGGGAACATAAATTGAAAGTTTTCTAACTCAAACCAAAAGCTTCCTCTTCATGTGTTTCCTAATTTGATAACTATGCACTTTAGCTTATCTTTCTATTCTGTTAGGAAGCAATTTCACTGTGCTCGTTTCCTATTACAACAGTATCAAAAATATAAATGTTCTTGGATAGGCACAATTAGAATGCCAAATGAATTGTGGCCACAAATATTTAAATAAAAATGGAATTTAAACCACCTTGACTGCCGACTTCTTCTTTAATATGGATCTACATTTCTACATCTCAGTGTTCATACATAAATACTTCTCTGAAATTTGCTTTTATTACATACATATATATGTAAGGTATAAAAAAATACCATAGCTGCTGCAAGAATAATTTGCGATCTCAAAATTAACATTTTAGATTTGGTGCTATCCTCCTAAATTCATCTGTTCTCCCAAATTCAAGAGCTTTCTGTTATATAACACTACTTGAAAAGGGCAACTAAAACTAAAATTAACCAATTACAGATTAGCTGTACTTATACATCAGATTTAGTATAAATACTCTTGGCACAATAACTGCACCATTATTGTTCCCTTCCCTAACTGCTGCTCTGCTGAAACTGCGCTGCTTCACTTCTCAAATGCCTATGTCATTTTTTAAAAAAAAACAATGTACATAGAAATTTATTCCATTTAATTATGATTGAATAAGTGTCTGCCAAACTAAATGGATATGAATGAAAATAAAGATTGGTGATTTATGAAAATTCAATTTCGTCGTATTCGTCTCTACACTTTCAACCCCCGCCACGACGACTGCAAGCTGATTCCTCCTAATGCGTAGTAATATATATATATATATATCATATGTACAGTATTCTTAATTATAATTGTATACGTATATATGAGTTTTAAATAACAAATCTGAGAAGTTTTGGATTATATAACAACATAACTTTTTATGAAAATTTGTTCAAAGCTTCAAGTATCACTTTCAGTCTATCAATTTTAGTTCACATACGTCCCAGAGATTAGATTTCATTCTCTATTGGGTAAAGAAAACCCACTTTTAAATGAATTTTTACATTTGCAGTGTTTTTAAGGAATTAGGGAGCAAATATATGACTAAAGAAACCTGGCCTATTTGCTAATTTGTCAGGCTGCACTTTGTAAAGACTGCTTTATACCATAGCATACTTAACTTGTACTGTAAGAATAAAATATTGGGTACATTTCATTTAAGTTTACTCACATGCAGTGTAAGGTTATTATCACAATAACCTAGACGATTGGGACAAATTTTTCTAGTTGACAATACAATTGGGGCATATTGTTCCAGGAAATTTCCAGAAAACGGGAAAAGTTAAAAACTTTAAACTCATATTACAGTCCTTTTAGTATGTGACCATTAAAGCAAACTACTTTTCATAGTTAAATTTTAATCATGCAAATGTCGGGTTGAAAGTACTAAAACTGAAAAGTTTTGAATTACATTTTAATATAGCTTTTCATTAAACACCGTTATTGGTTCAAGTAAAACAGCTGTTCCAGGTGTCCAATAAAAGTTATTATGGGCTTCAAGTACAGTGCCACTTTCAGTTGTCCAATTTTACCCCAAATCTAATCAACTCTTTATATGAATCCGCAAAGCTTAGAGAAAATAGAAATTTCTGAAAGTTTGATATAAAGAGTTATCATGGACAAAATTCACAAACATATACATACAGTCAGATATGTCTGTCAATACATTACATTATGGTATTACATTGTTGCAAAAATAGATTGTATTACATTATTGTAAAAATAGAAAAAGCACATTGTGGGGACCCTAATTTATGCTTATATCCTGAAAAATCACCGCTGAACTTTTGTACCAAAAACACTGCCTTCCTTAACAAAGCATATGTGTTGGCAGGAGGTGAAAATAAGGCTACTCATATCTGAATTGCCAGTATATATCATATCCAATATATATTGTAGTATCATATCAATACTGCCAATATATAGTGAAAATGAAATAATCTGAAACAACAGTGAAAATAAAATTATCAAAGAGGGGAACTGGCCTATATATCATTTTTTGTACTTACAACAACAATACACCAATCCGTACAATAAGGAAATAAATTAACATACTTAAAATAATGTATGTGAACTGCTGAAGGAAAAAAAAATAAGTTAATCCAAGCATCGAAATAAGATACTTTTATTAAATTTCTCCCCATTTACTTCTCCATACAGAAAGTTCTGCCATTTGCAATACTTGAATCTGCTATGAAATTCCCTTTCTTTATGCTTCAAAACACTATGAAACAAACATTTTCTCTTAAAATGAAATTGCTGATACACTTGAACTCTTTAGAATTAATCACTCATGTTCAAGGTCCATAAAAGAAATATGCATCATTATAACAATGTGTGCACACATATACTTATTCTTACATTTCGGTTCTTATTTATTATGAAGTACTAATTTATATAAAATATAATTAACAGTTATGAGCAACCAATGAAAATACTTTTCTAAAGATAAAACTTTCATCAAGTTATGTTGCACAGATAACAAGAAAAAGATATTTTACTACTGAAATTATATATTATTATGATATAACAGTAAAATAACAAATAAACACATCATAATAATCCCCATAAAAACTACAGCTACACAGCCTCAGAAAGCTATGACTTATAACAAAACATTATTGAAATTCAATTACACAGTCAACTTGCTACAAAATTATTATTCTCTGTATATTATATTCAGTGAATAAAATTTTTAAGTCTGTATATCCATTACCTGCAAACTGCATTAAAATGATGATAACACATATTCATAATTTACATGTATGACTTAACACAAGCATGAGTAAGCATATGTCTCTTAACATGAGACTGATTACGAAATGTTTTGCCACAAACTTTGCAAGAAAATGGCCGTTCCCCAGTATGAATTCGTATATGCATTAGTAAATTTCCTTTATAGCGACTTGTATAAGGACAATATGGACATAAATTCAGAAAAACTGCTTCATCTGATGCAGAAAAAGGACCATTTGGGGAAAAATTTCCTTGATTTTTATGCACTAAACCTATTCAAAAAAAGGAAAACATAAAAAAGTAATCTTTTAAAAATATTATACATGTATAAAACTTTTTAAAGTGTACATATGCATTTAACATATCAATTTAAAAAACTGATATAAAAAATCAATATTCAAAAACTGTCATTTGTAACCCTTAATTACATTATCCCCATTCCTTTATCATTTTGTGATATTGTATAGCTAATATATTTCTTTGTATTATGAATTCACAGTAAACAAAAATCATTACTGCTTACGCTTAGAATTAGTAAGTCAAATTCATTTTTGCTTTTTTCACAACGAATTTTACTTATTCTGTGAGTTCTTTCTCATCTAGTTTTTTATAATTTTTTTATACTTAGAAGTTCAACTTAATACATGTCTAATAAATGTAAATTAAAAAACTGAGAAAATTATATCTTGTTTGTTTGTAAAAAAGTCACTTTAAAATGAAATAAAACAAAACTCTAAAAACAATAATAATAAAACCAATAACAAAGCAGTAAACACTATCATCACAGCATGTATATCCATCCTAAAAGACAAAACATTCTTTTTTTATTAAAACTTCTTTTTTCTCATAACAAATACTAAAATAAAAACTGTGACCATAAATAGTAAAATGAGCATTTTAATCAAGAAAACAGCAGATGCAACATTTGAGAAAAAAATTAAGCATACAATGTTCTTAAATTGAGGGTTTAATAAAAAGTATTAGCTGTTATATCAATACTTAGTCAACAGCAAAATTTTCCCTTGAACATGTTCAAAGAAATAGATGTTAAAAATATCACATATCTAGTTGTAATGAGTTTTCCGCCAAAAAACTTTCTTAATACAGTAAGCACAAAAAAAACATGAAAGTAGTATCTTTAGGACAGGTAGTAATCAATACCCCAATTCTATAACTTCCTGCCAACATTTTGGTAGTTTTTCAAAGCCTTCGACCCAGAAACTTGATGGCCACGAGTCCGAAAGCAGATCAACCTCATTTCGGACATCCTGAGCAGAATGGATGATAGCACCAGCAAGATGTAGCTGCAGGTGTGAAAAATGGTAGAAGTCTGAAGGAGCGATGTTAGGGCTATATGGTGGGTGTGGCAAAAGATTCCATTTGAGTCACTACAGAGTCCAGCCGGCGAATGTAAACACATGTGGTTCTTGCACTATCTTGATGGAAAATTACCTTTTGAAAATTACCTTAATTTTTTGCACCAAAACTGAATTCGACTTTTTTCCTTGATAGCAGCATCAGCATGGACCAGCATCTTGCTGTACACCTTACTGTTGAGGGTTTTACCTTTTTCCAGATACTCTTTGTGGATAATACTATGGCAATCCCACCAGATACAAAACATGATCTTTTTGTTAGTCAAATTGTATTTTGCATCGCTGCCGACGGGCTCGCAGGGCACAGACCAATCACCTTTTCAGCCTGTATTGTTGAAGTAAATCCACTTTTCATCACAAATGACAATCGGGTCCAGAATTTCGAACTTGCATTGATATTCGTATCTGTTCATATCTGTTTGAGTCAGCTCATGCGGTACCCAGCGATTTTACTTGTACGTCAAGTTTATGCGATGCATAGTGCAAATAATGGCATGGAATTAACACCTAACTCATTAGCAACCACTCGAATGGTTGCGTACTGATCGTCTTCCACAAGTTCTCGCAAGCTGACCTCACAAGATCAGTAGGCCATCCAGAGCTCCTTGCTTCTGAACTTTTGGTACCAAACCTGCAGTGTCATATGATACAACATTAGTGCCTAATCTGCACACATGATTTGGTGACATTTTGTAGCTGATTTTTTGCAATAGAACTGGAAGCAAATGATGGTTCTAATCTGGTAGCATGATAGTTCCATTTCAGACACTTTGGACTTGATGATAATATTTTTTTATAAATTTTACAATACAGTTTTCTGAAGGAAGTCCCTTTCTTTCAAATGCCAAACATCATTTGACAAAATAACGACTAAACACACCAACAAGAACTGTTTGTGCAGACAATATTCGGAGTGGTAGGAAATTTTCATTAAAACCTGATATAAAATGTAACATATTTATGCAGAATAGTATATATGTGTATATATTTATATATAATATATATCACATATAAATATAAAACATACTTATGCTAAATGCATATATATCACATACAAAATATAGCACATATGTACACTGAATAGTATATATAGCCCAATCTTGTTATTAAATTTGAATAAACTTTCTGGTCTGAGCAAGTTTTGTACCAACAGTCAAAAAGAAAAAAGTTAAATTCAAATCTAACTACAAGAAAACTTAAGAATAATCGTTACAAAATACAGTAACCTTACAGTAATTTTCACACCCTCAAATAGCAATTTCTCTACATTGGCTATTTCCCTGTCACAGTTGCTACTCTTTATTTTTATTGAAGAAAAATTGCTACTCTTATTTTTCAATTTATTTATTTTTCAGTAGAATAAAAGCTTTTTACGTATTATAAAGGTCAATCAAAAGTCTTTTGATTTCGATTTACTTTTAGTCATAGTACTTAATAACTATAATCATGAATGAAAGTGAAAATGAATAAAAAAGTGCTCAGTTTTCTAAGTGTGAAGAAGAAACATTTATGGCATTCCAGCAAAGTTTAAAATTTGCATATAGTAAGAATAGGCTATGGAGAATACAGAATAAGAACAATGAGAATCATTTACTCTTGATATAAATAACTACATTAAATATTTACTTGAAAAATCCCCTTTTATTCATAATTTTTTTACATTTAATAAAATGATAAAAGTTTCTAATTATGAATGTTAGAAAATATAGTTCCAGCTCTTGAATACTACTAAATTCTAAAAAACAAGTTCTAATAGCATGAAATTTTTGCTACCCATAACGTCAAGGCATCAAAGTGAGCAAATTGAAAGTTTTCTAATTAAAAGGTATTTTATAACAAGTCATAATAAAGTAATGATAATTATTAATATAGTTTTATTACGCAGCAAAATAAATGTGTAGCTTTTTGTAAGAAAAGCATATACCATCATCATAATTTCAAATGTCACATGCCTTTCGAAAAAAGATAAGTAACCACTGACAATGATGAAAAATCATTTTGAAATACAAAAAGCCTGATGGGGGAAATACATAAAATGACTTAAGAAAATAGCTTTTATGAATTTAACAGTGTGACTTATACAGCCTCTATAAGCAAAAATAGTTATTTTAGAAACAATTAGCATTTTTTGAAGGGTGGGGGCATGTTTCAAAATTAATTAATAAAATGGGTACAAGTAGAAAAGTGAAAAAATGGAAATGAATGCTAATGAAAATACAAATTTTGTATGAAATATGATGTAGTATAGGAAGCACATGTAAAATATTTCTTAAATCACAATCAGCATATTTTAAATTAACTTTTCCATTTTCATAGCATCCATAATTTGATTTTAAGTGACTGCAAAACACTAAGAACTTTGAGAACCCTAAAGAGTATAATTAAAGAAATGTTGTTACAAAAGAATTAACTGTAAACAGCAGGTATATAACTGTAACAGCATGAAACTAACCAAAACAATCATCCTTTAAACAAACAAGGATTCCATTTTCCCAAATATTTCTCGTATTTAGATATTCAGAAAAATATTTTAAACAAAATAATTATTTACTCTACTTAGTTACCTGAAATGCAGAAAATATACATGAAAAGTAATGTTATTTTAATATCTCTATTCATCATTTCTGAGGAAATAAAAAAAAAATATGTAAAGCTTTCCAATTCTTTACAGTCAGTAACTGCGATGAGAAGAACGATTAGGAAGATTACCTTTAAAATGGAACTAGATTTCGGGCCCCCAAATTATGCAACTAATGCAACATACTGCTAATAATAAGTGTTACAACAAAAATGGTAATAATAAATAAAGCCTCACTTCCTTCCAATAAACTGCTTTTTATCATACTGCTTAATAAATGTAAATATTTATAACCTATTAATAGTGAAAATATTAACAATTAGTACAAATTTCAGCTTGTCTCACCATTTTCTTCAATGAATATTTATTAATATTTAGAACATTATAAATGAAACTCTAGGTAATTAAAATGCTTGCATACATAATATAATAGTGGTTAAAAAATATCAGGAATGATTCCATAAAATGAAAATTTTCAATTTATCAGTTTATAAGGTATTTCTCCTGCCTTCTTAACATGCCTTCAGGGTGTAATGGTCAAGCACACTCCCCGCGTATTCGAAAAGTCCGTGGTTCGGGTATTGGCGAGGGCATTGCTCATTTTTCATCTCTCCTGCTTTAAAAAAATACCTAACGTCTCTACAAATGGTGTCCAAACTAAAAAAAAGGGTGGCGGATGACGATTCTCCACCGCCCGGACTTGGTGACTTTAAAAGAGGGAGTATATATGGTTATGGTATTTTTTCCACCTTATTGGCATGCCTTCATGGTGTAGAGGTCAGCACACTCGACGTGTATTCAAGAGGCCCGTGGTTTGAGACCCTGCAAGGGCATTGCTCATTTTTCACATTTCTTGCTTCCAAATAACCTAATGTCTCTACAAGTTAATATTTACGTTCCTCTTCAAAGTCCCTTCTGATTATAATACAATTATTGGCAATTTTTCCTCCAATCCTTGAAATATGTTTTAAAATAGTTTTCAAAAAAACTGCTTCGGGATTTACGGCGAAGTTTCTTTCATTGCATTAATATTTTCAAAACGACAGCCAAAACATGGCAATTTTGACTATGGAAAAAAAATGTCATATGTTGCCATATCAATTAATATGCAGCATTGAGAAGCCATATTTATTAAATTCTACACAAACAAAAGCACAGTGAGCAAATGCACACAATGCTTGTGCATTATTGTATTGTAAAAATTCATAAATCTGAAATTTATTCATACATGAATGTGGTGTAAATTCATCTCACTGCAGTTTAGATCATATTCTACAAATTACTTCATGCAAATGCTATAAAACACTCAAATAATACTTTTTGTTAACAGTAAGGCCAGTTGGTAGAAATTCGTGATACTTAACATTGGCATAATCAAAGAAAACAGTCAATTACCTTGATTTTTGACTGACTGTGATGTGGTCTTTTCAGTCTTGCTTTATCTTTTGAATGTCATTCACGTATTGTTGGGCTGTTTCTATAAAAAAAAAGCATGGATCCATAATCCATCACTGGTAATAATGCATTTCGAGGACTTTCTTTGTCAAAATATCTCTTTTGGAAAAATTTCAACATTTTTTAAACCAAGAAGCAACTACTAACTGTAAGGCCATATCCTTTTTCAAAACTGTTCAACAGAATCCATGGATATAGGAACTTATTCAATATCATTTCTAACTGTTCTTCAATGATAGCCAAACACTGAATCTGTGACTTGATTGACATGCAGTTACAGTGAATGGTCTCTCCCACAGTGTTCTCCCTCTTTGATGCATTCTGTCTTCATTAAACATCCCATGACATCCAAATACTGTTATTATTGATAAAAGCATTGTTCTCAAAAGACTTCTGCAACATTTCAGACAATGTTATAAAAGAAATTCACTACAAAAACAAAATTTCATTCACATTCTTTCCTCAGTTACATTCGCTGTTTTGGTAAACCACCAAAGCAAAAATTCTTTTTTCATTAAAAAGGATTTATCCGCAGACGATAAAAGAAAATTGAATACAGACTGTAGCCAAACATTCATTAAATTCATAAGAACTTCTAAAAAAAAAACATTTAGCAAGTAATTTCTTGAATATGCATGTTTTAAATGAATCATTCCTGATATTTGCCATCAAGATAGTATTTAAAAAAAAAAAAGTTGCAATTTTGATTGAGCATAGGACTCAAACATGTGAAATTAAAAAATTACATTTTGAGCTGTTTGATTGCTAATACTTGTTATAATAATATTGAATGAAGTTTTCTTATATTTATGAAGAACTCAAAAAATTTTATACTGTTCTAATAAGGAAATTTACATATTAGTAGTGCAATACAATATAAAGACTAAATTTAACACAATCTGAAAAATCACTGTAATATTTCTCTCCAAAATCTAGTCACAACTCACATTCAAGAAGAATAGTGCATGTTTGCAGAACATATAAGGTCTATTGGAAAGGTCTCTCTGTTAATGCCATTTCAAGTTGCAAATGTTTATTTACGATATACACGGCTTTATCTTTTTATCACTACATTTATAAGCCTCTCTTCTTCTAAATTAACTGAAAAAGTGTCTAATGTCAGTATTAGGTGAGATGCAATCGTGTAAACATGGTAACCAATAAAATTCATTTACAATACTGTTTTTTGTACAATTTCCAATATTGAAGAAATGCTACAGAAGCATGTCAAAATTTAGTATTAATTTTTGGTGCAGATACAGTTTTGGATAAATGTGCAGGAGATGGTTCAAAAAGAAGTTTAATCACCCTATTCACACAATGCC
Organism: Stegodyphus mimosarum; assembly: GCA_000611955.2. Lineage (NCBI taxonomy): Eukaryota > Metazoa > Arthropoda > Arachnida > Araneae > Eresidae > Stegodyphus > Stegodyphus mimosarum. The sequence continues at coordinate 70,669 of KK119335.1, read as the reverse complement.
TCATACTTAAATATCTGTGAATCTATATTTCATTAAAACATATTAATGATATAATAACCATACACATGCAGATCACTTTACAGCTCCCAAACCAAGAAAATAACGTGCTTTGGCAAACATATTAATATAAAGTCAGAGAATGCTGATTTACAGAATGATACTTTAATTGACATTTTAATCTGAATGAATGACTGCAGATTTTACAAGCATAAGGCTTCAAGTTTGAATGAACAGATAAATGAGATCGTAGATTTTCTTTCAGCGTGAAAGCCGTATTACACACATTGCATTTAAAAGGTCGCTCTCCAGTATGAAGAAACATGTGTCGTTTAAAATTGCATCTAAGAGATGAAGTATAAGGACAGAGAGTGCATTGAAAAGGGCGTTCACTGTGAATCCGCATATGGCACTTGAAATTACTACTATATGAAGATGTATAATTACAGTATTCACACTGCATAATTCGCCCAATAGGTCTTTTTGCACCATCATACAAAATTTTGTAGCATCCAGTTGCATGGGACATACCTAATTAAAAAGCAAAAAATCATTCACAAGAAATAATACTGTAATATATGTATTAAACTTTAGAACTTAGTATATTTAGACCAAAAAATAACTCATATTCAAAATAATAATTTTATTGCTTAACTTTGCAAAAAAATTTGCATTTTTGTTCTAGAAGTAAAAATATTTTATTTAGTTACATAACCTTCACTGCAATAAAACATAACAAATAAATAAAATCAGTGAATTAAAAAAAACTGCATTACTTGCTTAGTAGTAAACATTATATTTGATTCATGGCAGAGAAGATAATCCAATTACACATAATAAATGAATTTATGACAAAAGTCACTTAAAATAGCATAAATCATTTAAATTTTTTTTAAATTAAACTGATATTGTTTCTAATATAATTTTGTTTAAGAAATAGAATAAAAATAAAAATCTAAATCTCCACATATAATTTCTGAAATAAAAAAAGTTATTTGGGACCTTATATGATGCATTTTAATAGGAATTTTTTCATTTTTCAAATCCTTCCTTTGCTGTGTGCACTTTCCCTCTTTATTATACTATTACATACTAAGTTTTACACATTTCATTTATACAATAAAGGAAATTTACATTATTGTTGTTGTTATTATTTATCAATGTTAATTATTATTTACTATAATGTATGTTTATTATTATAATTATTATCATCATACAATAAATAAAATTTATATTAGCTTCTGGATAATTTTTAATTGGACTCAATATTAAAAAAATATATTTAAGAAGTCATCCAATATTTAAAAAAAAAATCAACATTTCTGAAAAACTTTATAAGAAATGACAACACCTACTAATCTTAAAACAAACAATCAATCAATAACTATAAAATGTACATTATAACAAAAAACTGAAAACAAAATTATACTGTATTCCAAAATCACAAGAAAATTTTTACCATTCATTTGATTTGAATCTAAAGGCATGCTATAACAATACTGAAAGTAATTCAAATGTTTTTAAAACGTAATGCTTCCTTAGTCTTAAAAATTTTAATGTACTCCTTTATTTTATACTTTGCGATGAAATATAGTTATTAATATTTTCAAATTTAACTACTTTAAAATTTATGATGCTAAAAATACATTCAAAATAGATAGGCTATCTAAAGAGACAAATTCCGCAGTTTATATTTTATATTTTGTTAAACTTAATTTTTATGAACAAACTCAACGATTTGAAGGCGAGCAGTAGCAACACTGTACGAAATAAAACGTTTTTATCTTCAGTGCGCGAAACTGAAGATGATGCTAAAAATACATTGATGATGCTAAAATGATGCTAAAAATACATTCAAAATAGATAGGCTACCTAAAGAGACAAATTCCCCAGTTTCTATTGTTAAACTCATTGTAAAATCAAGTAAGTTTAGAAAATAATGCTTTAATTAATGTACATAAATTCAGAATAAAAATTAGTTTGCTCTCTTCCCCAAAAAATCTGAAAGGCTACTCTGATTTTTCACTCTTGCTAACCCATTTCTTTTTTCCTTTATACCTTTAAAATTAAACATCATTTTCTTCATATTTACATATACAATTCAACAGCAAACAGAAAAATTTTAAAAGCAGCTTAGTGACATGTTTAGAATTCATGGTGCAATGCTAAGTGTTGGCATACAATTTTTCCAGTCTTTTCTTAGTTCATTGTATTCATTGTATCAGTATTTAGTTTTCTTAGTAAGATGGCTCACAAAACTTTTTTTTGTCTTTTTATTACTTATATTTGTGTGTTAAATTTCTTAATTAAATATCATTTTTTTTTGCACTTATGCTACATAAAATTCAACAGCACAATCACAAAATATTTAAAAATAGCATAGCTTTAGAATTTTCGATGGACACTTTTGCGCACTGAAGATAAAAACGTTTTATGTCGTACAGTGTTGCTACTGCTCGCCTTCAAATCGTTGAGTTTGTTCATAAAAATTTAGTTTAACAAAATATAAAATATAAAATTCAAAATTATGGCAGAGGACTACATTGTTCTTCATAATTTTATGGCTCTAAGGTACAATCATTTTTCTCCAGTGCGCAGAATACATATATAGATGCAAATTCTTCATTATTTCATTTCCTCAAAGATAATACACGGTGATAATATTTGGTGTCAACTATTTGAAAAGTGATACAGCCCTTTATAGTAGATGATGCACATCTCGTTTCACGGCTAATAGCCCATTTCATTAAACACGTTTTGGGGCTAAAAATAAACTTCTCTACTGCTGAATGGCTAGAAAAATGCATTCCACTAACTATTAAATGCTATTAATTTAGAAGTCAAACAACAAAATTTTGCTGCAAAGCGGGTTTTCTATGCCAAAAAATCTATGCCAAGGATGCTTTTTTGCCAATTTTTAATTTTAGGCTCGTGTGTTCTCTTTCATTTGAGGAGTTCAAATATAACAGAACTATAACACAAGCATTACAATATGCATTTAAGGAAAGGATTCCTTAAATATGCCCTTTAATACATATCAGTCTTTTTAATATTAGAATAAATATTTACATAAATTTAAAAAAAAAAATCTGCCTGATATCAAATGAAAACTATTTCCTAATCATCAAGATCTATCATGTAAAAATATGATAGATTTTAACTACAGAACAGTTTATTAACAATTTAATTTAAATGTTAGTATTTTTGCTTAATATTTCAGCTAACTTGAATGGGAAAAAATACATGGATATTTAAGACATACTTAATATTTGGTTTAACTTGCTAATAATTTATTATTTTAAACATGTTGTTACAAATATATGAAAATACACTGCTGCTATGTTACTAAGGATGTCCAATACTATCATGTCTAGCAACCATAACATGAAAAGCAAGTGAAGTACAGAAAACTAGAATAAGTGCTGGTTATAGTAGGAAGAGGTATGCATATGCAAATTTTCATTCCCTTGCCTGTTCATCACGTGATAGCGCAAATCCTATAAAAGATTTATACGATTTGATGTTGCACCAAGTGAAAGTTTTACAGGAGAAATACAAATGATGATCTTAAAAGTTTTGGTATGTTTTTTCTGACAACACTTAGATGATTTTATATGTGGCCATATCACTGAAAAGGTTGAAGAATGGTGAAAAATAACACATGTTGTCAGGGAGTTCAATATCACCCAAAACATTGTTTCGTAGCTGTGAAAAGCCTGTAAAGCAACTGGAACAAGTAGCCAACAACACAAAAAAGAAAAGAAGGTCATGTTAGATGTATATTGCCTGCAAGAGACAGGTACATTGCTACAAAAAGAAACTAACTGGCCTACCACAGTTCAGCAAGTGGTAAATGACTTTCTTGCTCCCACAGGACAGCGGATCTCCCAAAAAACTAGCCAGATGCGTGAGAGAAAGAATACTATATACCCAGAAACTTGTTATGTGTGTCCCATTGTTCAGACAACATCGGACCACATATTTGCAATTGTGTTATGTGTGTCACAATCGTCCAGATTAATACTAGGCTAGCATACTTTCTCAAAGGAGAGTAGGTTCAGTCTACCATCAAACTGCAGATGCCAACTGATCTTGCATGAGAATGATACTACTTATTGCCCAGAAAATATCCAAGAAAGCGACTGATGTCCTGGATGAAGTATCATGATCAATAGCTGCAGGCCCCTACATATGGTTGCAACTCGGACTTTCATTGGCCAATGATAAATTGATGAAGTTCCACTGCCTCATGTTCACCTTTTTCGTGGTGCTTTCAGTGATAATTTTTTCCCCCCATGACTGACAACACACAATGTCATTGAACACTCGCTGATTGTCTAGATAGAATACTCAAAGCCGCATATGGCCAACACCTTCTCCTGATTTAAACACCATTCAAAATGTTTCACATGCTCTGTTGAGGTAACTTGCTGGTCAAAAATTAGTTTCCAACGAACATCCTCATCCCTCCGCTGATAGAGGAATGGGATCAACTGCCACAACAGCTGCTGGATAATGCTGTGTAAATCACAATAAGATGTGTTGAAAGTTGTGTCGTACTCCATGATGGACATATCCTGTACTGGTACCTTTTCTCAAAGGTACTTGCTGTCGCTCATACGCATTTTTTCAATTCTCTATACACAGCATCAGAAGAACACTTTTTTGCTTTCGGATGCTTAAAAAAACCTACATTTTCTTGAATAATTAATATCCTTTATTCTAATGCCTGAAAAGTGTGAACCAATTTTCTACAAAAACTGTTAAAAAATGCTTAAAAAATTCTTTACCTCTCACGTTACTCTTAAACGCATTGATACATTCAGAGGTTTCTTTGAACACTATATTGAATTACTATAATTATTAGCATTCTATCTATTCACAAACAATAATTTCTTATTACATGTAATGCTTAATAGACGTTTTTTGATCACAGCGATTGCTAAAGGAAAAAATGCATAATAACCCTCAAAATGAAAAATATGTATTAAAAATGATAATTAGTCCAAAGGGGCTTTATCCCTGAGGGACTATTGTTTCGTTTTGAGATTTTGTGTTGAATTACTCTGAATGTCCATTCCACATTTCAAATTGCTGCCACGAAATATTAACACCCTGTATTATATTTGAAGAAATTAAATAATGAAGAATCTGCATAAATGTATGTACGTTTCTTGCATTCTGATAAAGCGATACCTAGAGCCATCAAATTTTGAATGATGTAATCCTACTGCGAATATGAGCATCTGGAAGCACAAATTTGAAATTTGGAATTTGTTTTATTATCGATTTCATATTTTGTAAAACTTTAACGAATTTTTGATTAACAAACTCAAGGATTTCAAAGTGAGCAATGGCAACGTTGCACAGAAAAAATATTTTTAATCTCCAGCACGTGAGACTGTGTATCGGAAATTCTAAAGATATAATCAATTTAAAATTACTTTGCCATATTGCTCTTGAACTTAATTTTATGGTTTAAATGCAAAGAACATGATATTTAATAAATAAAGGTAACACACAAAATATTAAAAAAGAGCCCCTTTGGACATAATTTAAAATCTGAAACCGTTCAGATTTTCTTTTGAAATTCAAGCAAATGATTAGTTAATAACAAAGTTAATTATCATAAGTTACCTGCAATGCTTCAGATTCCTAGATAACTTGTGTCTCAGAGACTTTTGATTATAGATCCCTCATTTAGTAGAATGCAGCAAAATTTTCAATTATTGATATGCATCCATGTGGGTCACTTATTTGTCAGATCTTTACAGCTTCAAAATCTAAAGTCTTTGAATTTTTTTTTCAATACAATGTCAGATACTCATGCCAGTAATTATATGAAAGATTATTATAATACTAGAATTATTATTATCTGGTTTCATAACCAACTTCACTTATTTCTTCTAAAGCACTGAAATCACTTCAGACTTATTTTACAGCTCTGCCTGAGCTTCTTATCTTTCTCTCTGCAATATTTGATTGTAGTGCATAAAAATATTAACTATACTAATACATTATCAGCATAAAAGTTCTTAAACAGAATGATCATTTTCTGCATAGAATGCAAGACAGTTTCAATGATTTATGCATAGTTTAGTAATTCACACAAATAACAACTACCAATTTTGAATTTTCAGTATTTAAAATATGGTCAAAATAAAAAATCTGGTAATTATCAATAACCGAATCTTCTAGTTAATGAGATAAATAATTAAAAATAATCACATTTACCAGTAAATATTAATAATTATTAATGGAGTCTGGACAATGTAATTAATTAAGCATAATAGATAGAAATCCCAAACAAATGTAATTTGAAATCATATGATAAACTGCACCAGTCGTACCCCGGCTGTAGTGTCGGCCTTGACCAGCAACGAAATGTGGTCAATACAAAAAAAAAACTGTTTTATAATAATGATTATTGTTATTTATAACATATATTTATAAGATTTATTCATTATTTATTGCATCAAATAAATTATATTACACACAAACACCTTATGGTGACCATAAATGCAAACTAATTGCTTTACAAATACACATTTCTAACGAACAGCAAATTGCAAACAAATCACATTACAAATATAATATTATTACATTTTAGCAAATTATTTTACGTTTGAAGGAAGGGTGACTGTGGAATTTCAAGTTACAAATGATTTTTGAATTTTTACATTTGCGGAGTGTTGAGTTACCATTGCTTGTACAATTGTAATATTGAAATCCTTGACTACATAAATTAGAATTCATTCTCTTAGACCAGTGGTCCTTTTTTGTACCAACACACCTTTTACAAGAAAAAAAATAATGCCCCCATTCCATAATAGTTAATTTCACTAAATATTAAAATATTGTTACTGTATTATCTATACCTATTTTATCAATCTATTAAGAATCACAAAACAGAAATTAAAATGACCATCAAAGGTAGTAAAAAAGGTGTTAATTAAAAATAAAAACAAAATCAATGAGAAATAAAAATATTAATGAGATGATTGAAACAGTAGAATTTTTTAATAATTTGTCAATGTCAAGGTCCAATTTCATTCACATCAGTCGCAAACTGGCACATTCAGTGATGTGCAGTGTTCTATTCCTTTTCTTGGACAGTAAATTAGCTACTGCAGTTAACTCTCATTCAACTAAATACAATGAAGTAATTTAAAATTCCAAAGTTTTTGCTAAAAATCCAAGATAGAAAGCTAGTATTGATTTCTGAAGTTAGAACTCCTGGCATCATTTTCTGAATTTTACTTTTCGTTCTTCGTTAGTTGCAAGTTCTGCGAGTTCCTTTTCTGAATTAAGATTCTGCATTTGTGTAAGTATCTAAAATTTAACTCAGTATTAATTAAGATAGAATAACACGCTGAACAAGTATTAATTTCAAAGTCAAACAACAAAAATCAGCATTCTATTTGGAAATTTTCACAAAAATTATGTTTTAGATCTAGTTTTATTAATAGATGGTGCCAGTAGCTTAACTACTGTCCAGCCATTCTTATCTTACCTAATCACTATATCTTATCTTGTTCATTTGCAATTTGGCAGCTGACGCTGATGATTTGGTAAAACCATCAAAACTAGTCCTGTGAAAATTTGCAAATATAATGCTGATTTTTGTTGTCTGATTTCAAAATTAACTCAGTATATTAACGTTTGTAATACCCTGTAAAATCAGCATGAAGACTAAGTGTTGGCAGTAAGTAAATCCTCGTGTTTTGCACAGACTGCTGATAATGCGGGGGAAATGGCTGTATTCACCTCTATTTAGATTCTGCTTGAAATTTTCCCACAAAAGCAGGTATGACATTTTTGTTTTAAATTCAGCTTGCACTTCGCAATTTTAAATTGACTTCATTAAACATTTTAATCAAGTCTGTCGAATAAGCAATGTGATTTTTGGATGTAACCAGGTTTCGTGCAGTTTTTCTTCTCTGTTTTCAAGGGAAGTCAAGTATTGAGCTAAACAGCTCGGGAAAAAAAAAAGATTCAGACAAATACTTTTGGAAAGCTAATACATTTCTGTGTGCAGCAACAAGCGTTAGCTTCTTCATATTTACTACAAAGTGGACCAAATAATCTGTCATGTACAATAATCCGTGCAATGAACTGTTTCCGAATAATTCAGTGCTCTAATAACATACTAAAGCAGAATATGCAGGCATTCATTCATATTCCTGGCAACCATATGCTGACAATGAATAAAACAATGTACAGAGAGTATATTTGGTACTGCTTATTTCAAATGTGCTATGAAACCCTTACATTATGTCCTGTCATTGCTAGAACACCATATGTAGCAGTTAACAAAATATTACGAATAGGAATTTCTTTCTTTTGGAAAAACTTCTTCTTACATATCCATTCTCCCTTTAAATCAGTTTTCAAATTTTAGCAAATAGCAATTCTTAACAATTTTTTTTTCCTTTTATGAATTGAATGTATAAAAGTACTGATTCATTATTTGGTTGATTCATCGAATGGAAAATTTGAAAGTGTTTAAGTAAATTGCACAATGATATTTCAATATCTTTACCCACTTCATCTGTTCTTCTTTGCACCGAATTATTCTTTACAGCAATTTTTCTCATGGTACCATAGGATGAAGAACAGTTTTTCTTATGTCTTTGACTGCTGGTGAGAATAATTCCTTGCCAGCAGTGTGTGGTCTTCCTGTTTTTGTTGTAATAATGAAGTATTATATGAGGCTCACAGTCCATCATCATCTTATTTAGAATATGGCATGAAACAAGTCTGATGTAGTTGGCTGTTTTAAATATTTCTTTTTCAGGCCTTGAGTATAAGATAAATCATTATCCCTTTTATCAGAATGAATGAATTTTACTCAAATGCTCTTGTGCGGTTCATGGCTTAATCTGTAGAAAACTTTTGGCAATTTAAACATATAAATAATGATTGATTTGTAGAAGTGTATAAATCCGTATTCCAAATAGTCAATACAGTACTCTCAGCATTTCTTCTCAGATTCAGACATTTTGAAATACAAAATAAAAAATAAATATATTAACTTTTAAACATATTTATAAATAATGACTCCACAAATATGAATTATTAACGTTACAGTAAGGCATTCCTAGAGCTACCCTGCCTTTTTCAACTTGCATGCCTTTGCTTGTTCATAATGACGTGCACTTACATTTTATAAAGAAGTCATTTTAAGTTCATATATTTTCGTCAAAACATGCTTGATTGCATAAATTGCATCTTTGCTTAGCAACTTGTAAAAAGACTTGTCATTGACAATACTGAACCAAATAAAGTAAACAGAAATCTAATACTACTTTAAATTTTTTAATGTTTATTGCAATGATAACTATAAGATAAAAAGTTTAATAGCTAGATAAAATGTTTATTCATGAAAACAGAACGTATTTTCAAGGTATTCCTAAACAAGTAGATACAACATGGCTACCTTCTTGGCTCTGAACCTCCATTTGAGTCTGAACCTGCCTGCACCTCCATGAAAGGCACTAGTGCCCACTGGGAGGCGATACCACCGCCGTTGCATACTTACATTTCAGACTTATTTCACTATATGGAACTTTATTGATTGAAATAAAAGCATCATTGAGATAGTAAAATAATTCCTTGGATATCATTTGGTTTAAAATGGCACATCTTGTACCTAGTTCATGCAAGTTTTTATCACCTTCAGAAATTAAAATAGCTACAAATTCCAGCTATCAGCCTTATTCCTACTTACCTCTGGTATTTTTATCCAAATAGTTTCTAATAAGTTAGCAGTAGGAGGTTTAACTTTGAAAGGAATAACATTTATTCCTCTTGCTTTGGTCACAGTTTAGAAAGTGTCAAGCATGTTGAATGTTTTCTGAGATTTCATTGATTAAAAAAGAAAAGATATCCTTCTTTCCTTTACAGTCTTCCATTTCAATGTTAAAGAAACTTTTCCATTTGTCTTATTTACTTTAGAATTATTCCTTCCCTTCTATTTGCCCAATACTCCTATTTCTGCTTTTTATTGTACCTACAAAGTCATTGCTTTCAAATATTCACTTGAATCACCCAGTTTCACTTTCACATTGTTGTCATTCATTGCACCTCTATCTTCAGCCTCAGATTAAGATTACGATCTGAAGCTGGACATCATTGTTAGATTATTAATATAGCAAGATATTCTTCATTTATAATTCCTGATAAATATGTTCTTAAACCTAGTTTAGTTTTACAGCCAAATATAACTTCAAATAGACTGTGATCTATTTCTGAGTGATGTCCTCTATTTTTCATAAACTGAAAACCAAGTAGATATCTTTAAAAGGTCTTGGATTTCTCCTTCAACTGAGCCTTGTCACTGGCTTTCCTTAAACAATTTTAAGTTTATTCCACAAACTTCTTCAATAATTAAGTAGGAAATTCTTGACCATAGTCACTTTACAAGATGCATGGTGTTCTAAATATTGTGAATAGATCCAGCAGATGGTAAACAACTTCCTCAGATCATTTTATTTTTAATGCTCTTAATTGAACACATTTTGTTAAATGGTTTTGATAAACTATTATAAAGTTTCTGTCCACTTGTGATTGCATATCAACATGACACCTAGAATTTAATTCACTGTGTTTAAAAACATCAACCTCGCCCCCAAAAAAAACTTTTCTTGGAATGCTTTGTTTCTTTTGACAAAGTTCACAAAAATTTATATAAACAAAGTGGTACTGAAATTATTAATTTCAGCAGTAATCCTTCTTACGCTTTGTCTTAAACTTTTTGTTTTGCTTGGAATAGCCAATTGCATTGTTAATCTCATTATTTGAAAATTCTCCTTCAGATAAGTATAATGAATGAATTGGGTCTTTTTTCATTTTCAACTCTCAAATGATAGTTTTTTAACACAAACAATTCTTACAATATCATATCTTGATAGTCATTTATAGTCTTCTCGTGAATTTCCAGATGTCTTCTGTTTATTTTTGTTATCTTCTGCAGTAACAAAAAAAAGGGGGGAAGGGGAATTATACTTTTCTCTTGTAAGCAACTGATGATATTTTCCTTTTTTCAGTTTGAGCATGTCCAAACGATCCTCAAAATATGACTTCTAAATCATAATGCATTATGCTTGAAAATACAGTAAAATTTGTGAAAATTTGAAAACATTTATACGCACGCTACCAACTAACAACGAAAGTAACTTCAAATTCAGAGCAAAAGGTACAGCATTTGAAACTGTCAAAGTATTTGTGAGTGTCCTGAAAAAGGTGGGCAGTTCCATATGGGGAGGGGGGAAAACTCGATTGATTTATTTAGCTGTTGCATTTTCAACAACTATATGTTTGCACACTTATTATGCGCTGAAGAAGAAAAATCATATGCATGCATAACAGCAAATCTCAAACTGAATACACTGAAAATTACTACATTAAATACTCATTGATTTAAATAACAACCAGTTCATGTAATAAAATTCTCATAAATTACTCACTTTAACCAGTTTATTTGGTTATTATTAATAATAACTGCATAATCATTATATATACATAAATGAATCTGCTCATTTAAACACATTTGATGAGGGAAAAAAATAGCTGCTGAAATAATGAAGGTAAGAAAAATGTGAATATAATGATATCTGGCGATGTAATGTTACTTGAACCACTTTCCAAAATTTCTAAAATATACCTAAATTTTGTCAGAACATTTGCACTTGGCAAACAAAAATTTCATATTTAATACTTTTTTTCCAGATTAATGATAAATATCCAGCAATTTTTTTACAGTTCTTTTGAATGTTAGGAATATTTTTTTTAATGTACGGAATATTATGCATTTTTCTATGAGACAAGATGATAGAAGTCTGAAAATTCATATGTATGAATTTGTACCCATTTAGCACTATGTAGGGATTTAAATTTATTTTAAATAACCAGTTACACTTAAGTTACTTTCCTATAAGCCTTCATTCCCCGAATTTGCAGTGCCAGAATATTTAAATTTGGTAGCACACGCGTAAGAAATGCAAATTCTACCAGTAGAAGAATTAAGTTAAATATCGACGTTCCAGTAGAAAAAGAGAGAGTCCGGGAAATTGCTGTGCGTGCTTATACGCAAACTTCTGTTTAGCAGTTACTGCTGGTTAGGCATGGCTTAACAGCTATTATCTTGCTGCCACTAGACTCATTTACGTGCTGTAGGCTATAGGATTATATGAGCCCTGTAGTGTAATTCTACTATTTGTGAACATCTTGAATTCTTAAGTTTGATTCTACTGTTTCAGTTACCGCCCAAGTTGAGGCATAGTATGTTAGCGTCAAGTTGACGCATTGTAAATAAGTTAAAAAGTTTAATAAAGGGCAGTTTTAACCCTTCCTCAGTGCAATCACTATTTCTCAAGAACAAGTTCCTCCCCCCAAAGGAATAACTTTATTCTAAAACAAACCCATAAATGCAAAATAAGAATCCTTTCCAATCTACTCTAAAAGTCGAATTATGTAATTTGCAAAAGAAGCCAGATTTTGAATAAAGCATAGTTCTGAATTACTCTACCAATTCTCCTAGTAATTATACAGTTCTGCTTCTTCAGATGAAATGATGATAACAAAGAATTTTACTTTACAAAGGTATCAAACAAAACCTTACACAAAGGTAATCCTTAATATCTTTATTAAAATACCTCATGAGGACATCGGATGACTTCATTGCATGGCCTTTTAAATTACACACACTTTTTGATGCACTTCATTTAAACTTATTTCCTCGAATTTCATTATAGATATACTTCTTGTTCAATCACTTCAGTTCTCATTTCGCAAAAAGGCAAAAATACATAAAAACTCAAAACATCTTCATTAAAAATTGCAAAATACAGAAATATCTAAAACACCAAATACGGTTAAAAAAAGTTCTTTACAATTAAAATGAAAGTTTTTACACAAAAACAAACAATTTCGCCAGTGTGCAGAAAGATAAAATTTTTTATGCACAAGATTGATTTCAGTCCCCCTGGGCTAAAAGACACTGAAGTTGGTGCAACAACTGACTTATTTCACTACTCTACTAAGAGTTTCAAATGTAAGCAAATGCCCTCCTCATTAGGCTTAACACTACTTAAACTTTTAAATTACTGATAATTCTGTAATTACTGCACGCAGATTAATTAAAGGCATAAAAACCTTGCTAGAACATAACAAAATTCAATCATTTTTAAAGCAAAAAATGCATAATTTACCAACACATAAGAATGAAAAAAATTAGTTTACTGAGCCGGATAATAGATTGGAGTAATATATATACATCTGGAGCGAACAATTGCATCGAAAAGTGGAGATGCACTGCTAGATGTTACAGCAGTCCTATATAAAAATTTCAATGTTTTGTTTCATTTTTGAGTGATACAAGATACATACATATGTACGTAAGTACAAATGTCCGTGTTTCGTACTGTCTCTGAGAAAAAATATTTCCTAAATCCATTTTATAACCCATTTTGGATAAAAGAGTCCTTTATTCTGTGCATGCATACAGATGTCATGTAAAAACATCATTCAAATGGGCTCGAGAGTGGTCAAAAAGGATAGTTTTGCTGAAATACAATGCCTGAAATGTTTTTACAATTACAATACTTCCTTTACTTCATACAAAGAAGTAAAAAGGGCTAATTCTTACAAATATTTGAATATATTTAACTGAAAATATTTGAATTCTGTTTTTTTAACTGAATTATTTTTCAGATACATAAATGCAGACATTTAGTGAGACATATTTTTTACAAGCTACAAAATATGAAAATTTCAAAATGTATCCAAAATTTTGGGCAACTATTGTGTAATATGAGAAGCACTAAGATTTTGAACATGAAACTGACCACAATGAAATCAAACAATTTATTGACATTTGTGAGAATATTACCAAAAAATTCTGATACTTTATAAGCATCATAATGTTTATATTGTTTCATATTTTTATACAACTTTCACAATTTGACATGCCTAAATTAATTACAATAAAGGGAAACACATTCTGAAAATATTTATATCTGCTTAATTTCATTAACAATTAGAGAACCACAATCAAAGAATTATATTTTACGTACAATAATATCACCAAATTTAATTGATACTTACTTTTTGTAAAGAAAAATTTCTAATTGTCAAAAATAATATTTAGAATTAATTCTGCTGCTTAATATATAAAAGTTGAACAATGAATCTGAAACATTTGGCACATACAGTACTCAAGATTTCAAACAATGTATACACTTCTGCCAAATAGCTCTAAGCGACAATGCATTTTAAGTAGCAGCAGTGTGCAGAATTTGAATTTTCAGCAATAGCAGAAATACTATGCATTGAGAGATTAACATCGAGGGGGAAAAAAAACACTAAATATTGAGAAATATAATGTGAAAATGAGAAACTTACTGAAGTTCAAAAGAAGACAAATTGGGGGTGCTTGTCTGACTAGTGTCTCTCTAACCAAAGCAACAGTACATAAAATATAAAAAACAATATAACAAAATATAAAATGAGATTAAAATAATCAAATATAAAACAAATTATAAAATAAGATTACTTAAATTATGATACACTCAACATTCTGAGCTCACCTATTTCTATGAAAATTGACTTTTGGAAGCTTTTCAGGTTAATTTATGACTGAGCCACTACCCCCAAATCTTTCATAACCATATCCATGCTAAATGCCGGTTTCAGAGATGATAGTAATGCAAAACTTGGAAAAAAGAACACGTATACTATCCAGCAGTCGGTACAGCTTTCATTTTCTTTTCCAGTTTTTGAAAAGTTGATGGATAGAGAACTCCTTCAGAGATAAATGACCTGGACTGCCTCAGGCTCAGAAACATGGAAATGAATTAACTGTTATATGGGCCAATGAATCATTGAAGTCTGTGAATACTGATAGTTCTTGATTGTCATGTCACTTTCAAGTATTATTGATGTATTATAAATGATTAAATGCACCCATTTTTCAAAAAAAAACATTGCATCCCTTAACAGATAATATGCATCAGAATTACAGTGTACCAATTTACGTTGAAAACTGGTAGAAGTTATGTTAAACTGGTAGAAGAACATAAAAGTAAGTTTGAACATTTTTCAAGTCATGCACAATTCCAATTTAAACATCACTGAACATGTTTGAGGCACACTAGTGGAGAGTTAAAATACATCCTTACTATGAAATAAAATATGCATTAATTTTCAAAAGAATAGCTAAAAATATTTTTATGGTTTTACATGACTTATAATTCAATATTTCAGAAAAAAAAAATCAATATAGCATTCGCCTCCAAAAGAGGGCCTAAATCATATAAATAGAATATTACAATACAGTTTCAGATATTCCAGTTTCACTGTGCAACCTCTGTACATAATTCATATTTTAGTTTGGTACAGTAATCATATTTAAATATCTAAATTACTTCTCAATCTTCCATATACTAAAATTTTAAGAATTTTAGAGTTAGATCAAAAGTTAGTGATAATTCTGATATGAATTTATAGCATGGTTTCTATTATCATATCAGAATTTAAGCATTTAATGTCATACACTTTACATTCTCAGCTGATAATATTATATCTAATTTCATTACCAATCTCCATAAACTAAAAGCAATTTAAACTCACCTACCACTGTTTGAAGAACATCAAATAAAAGCAGCCAAAAGTAATATAAAAAATTTATTAAATATGCACAACAGAAGAATTTAAAAACAAAACTCAACTAAACTTGTTTATCATTATAAAAAGAACAGAAAAAAACATACATAAAAGCAACAAAAAACAATATAAAATTTAATTAAATAAGCATTATAGAATGGCAAAATAAAATTATATATTCTTTAAACATGCAGTACTGTAAAACATACAAAATTTTTCTTCTTCTTTTTAATTATTATTATTATTAAGGATTATGCATGATCTTTTTAAGATAAGCTGAAAATTTGCATTTAATCAAACGAACTTGAGAAACGCGTATGTCTTTGGTTTATAAGCATAATCTACAGCTCCTATCTAATACTGTTTTTTTTATTATTATTATTTTATTTATTTATTTATGAAAAGCAACTAAAATATAAGCAGTCAACTTAAGAAAGGATGCTATATTTATTATAATGATTGGCTGGCTTACTGATTATTGCAAAGTAAGCCAAGCCAAAGTAAGTAAGCCTATTTGCTATATGATTTGTAATAATTCCACATATTGCACCATACAAGAAAGACATTATTTTGTACACACTGATGAATCTTCAACAGAAATAGCTGAAATAACACAAAGTTGTAATATTAATGGGAAAATACCATACGTTTACAAAATACAAACATTTTCAAAAGCTAACAATTTTATTTCTTTAAAACTTGAGTTTTCATTCCTAAAAAAAAAAAAAAAAATTGCCATAGAATGATTACACCTTGTTTCCTTTACAAAATGTTTTATGGCTTCTTAATGCATCAGATCGCCCAAAAGCCTTACCACAGAATTCACAAATATGGCATTTCAAACCAGTATGTGTAAGCATATGCCTTTGCACATGAGACTGATATCGAAATTTCTTGTCACACATTTTACACGAAAAAGGACGTTCACCTGTATGAGTTCGCAAATGTGCTTGTAAATTTCCTTTGTAAGGCGTTGAATACTGACAGTATGAGCAAAAGTTTAGAGAAACAACTTCATTTGATGCATAAGATGAAACATTTTGGTAAAATAATCTTTGACTCCTACTTAGTATATCTATAAAAGGAACAAAATGTGTTAAAATCTTTAAATTTCATTACACAAAAAACTTACTATAAATAATTTAGCAATGCCTTTAATATATGTTCAACCATTAAACTACCTATACGTGTAGCTTAATGATTAAACATTACAGATGTGCAATGTAGATTAAACTTATTATGGCCATCAGCTGATTAAAGAAATCATTATTTAAAATAAATCACAATATAGAAAAGAACAATTTTCCTCATATATTAGGGATAGACAGACGCACTTCAAACTAGAGCTTCAGTATTTGAGAAAATAATATTTTATAGCTAGATGATATTGAGTATCTGTTTAACGTGCTAGTGAGCAGCAAGTTAAACAAATTAAATTCTTATATTTTAGGCTTCCATTTCAAGGAGGAGGGGGAATCACTATTATCAAAATATTTGATATGCCATTTCTAATAAAGAGAGCAGCTGACTGTTTCTGCATGAAAAGAATAATGCAGATTAGAAAAGAGTAACTAAATTTAAAATAGCGAAGTGCAAAAGGTTGTCTTGTAAAAGACAACATTTTACAATTGTCAGTTTTCATAGATCACCAATAAAGCAACTTTGTCATCTAATTATCAGAAGTTTCAAACCAGAATATTTTTCACTGTTGCTGAGTTAAGATCATTTAATAAACAAAATTACACTCAGTTGCTCCTTGAGCAAATACATCACTTGTCTCACAAGAACTTTTCATATAAAAACTCTATTAGTAATAGTAAACTTTTGCATACAGAAAGACGAAATCAAAAATTACTTCTATACAAATGATATCTGCAATTACTGCGAAATATGTCTGTTTTATTTACTATAATGTAGATGTATCTGTTTAATACTATCATATAAAATTTTTAAGTTCTGAGAAAAAAAAAATTAATTACAAAACAGCATAAAACTAAGCATGGTAAAAACCAAGAAAATGTTCTTAATGGTGAAAAATAACTTTCCATAATTAAAACAGTTAAAATATATTAGCCAAGTACTAAGTCAATAACATAAACAGACAATTTTGGTATAAAACTTGCATAATCTGCTGGAATATTGAAACTGTGTGAATGAAAAAAAAAATACAATTCTCACAGAACATGCAGCACACACCAATGTTTAAGCCCTTTTGGAACATTCAGTTGGATTTCAATCTTGCTTCCTCATCAAATGTCAAGTACAGCAAACATAAAATATATCAAGACAGTATATGACAGAAAGCTGTTTAAGTTCACTTTAGATGCACCGGCAGAAAATATTCTAATGGAATTTTTGAGGAATATGATATACAAACTTTTTCCAATTAATATAATGCATTACAAAAGCTAAAAGATTACACAATAACATTTCTCTTGGCAATTTTAAATAAAATTCATTCATGACAGGAAATAGGGCTAAGTCCACTTCAGAACTGCAATACACAAAAAAACTTCAGAAAGACTGACACCATAAAATATCACAATGATAGCAACATTCTTTTAGAGCAAAAAGATAGAAACTGCTAAAGGAAGTGATGATTAAACATGTATGTATTTGAATTAAGTGTCGTCAATGAATATCAGTAAACGTATTAACAATTTTTAACGACAGTACTTACAAAAAAGTCATTTATTACTTGAACTACATGTAATTTTTCATATGTTCTATGTTTAGTATAGTCATATAATCCAGAAACCAACATATAAAAATTATTAATGATTAATTAAGTAAGATTAAAATATTTGAAATATTCAAACATAGAAATATTTTTAATTGATTTTACGCAAATTATTCAGTGTCTACATACTTCGGTCCAGTCACAATTCAAAAGCTTCAGTTTAATACATTGGATTTTAGTTACAATTTTTGCAGAGGAATTTTCAAAGACTGACAAAATGACACTTGTAGCATTTCGTTCATTACAATTTAACACTCAAATCTGAAAATTTCTAAATATGCTAATTAGTAAATCCTATTAAATACTTATTTCGTTTTTTAATCTAAAATTTCTAATCTGAAAAGATCAATTTAATGTTTACACTGAGAAATCCTCCCCCCCCCCAAAAAAAACGTGGTTTCCCTAGGAATACAAAATTTAAAAAATCTGATGTGGACACCATATGACTACCTTGTTTTTACACAGTGACATACATATATTTATGCAGATTCTTCATTATTTAATTTCGTTAAATGTAAGACAGGGCAATAATACTTGATGGCAATAATCTGAAAAGTGATACGCCGTTTATAGTGATTCAACACAAAATGCCAAAACAAAATTAATAGTCCTTTTGGGCAAATCAGTACTAATATACTGATAAAAAGTTGCTTGAGTATTATAGATAATCAATGTATGCATTACATTAATTAAATAAAGTATTAGCATACAAAACATATTTCAATTTTCACAAAATATGAAAGAAAAACCTTTATACCAATTCAAAAATTACTGCAACAAGTATAATTCACAGTAAACACATGAACAGAATTTGTGAAAGTTTATATTATAAAAAATTGCATAATTGATATAATACAGTCAGTAACATTATTTTTTTAATTTGAAAGAAGCTTAGCTGAAAAACATAGCATAATCTTAAAAAATTTTTAGGAACGTTTTACTTACAATTATTAAACTTGCCAACCCCATACCAAAGAAATTATCATAAGGAAAATGAATAAATCACATTTTATATTAAGTCAAGAAATACAAAACTATAAACACTGTGAAATATTTAATTGTTTATTTTTTCTCCTAATCAACAACAATACAAAGAAACTGACTGACAAAGATAATCTAAGTACATTGAAAAATAAAAAAAAAATAAAAACTTTCATTCATCATGCCTTCCATATAAAAATCAAAAGTGGGTAAGCATATGTGTTTGCACATGAGACTGTTGTCGAAACTTCCTGTGACACATCTTGCACATGAAAGGGCGCTCTCCAGTATGAACTCGTATATGCTTGACTAAATCATAGTTAAAACGAGTTGAATAGGGGCAATATGGGCATGACTTCAGGGAAACTGCCTTGTTTAAAGTTACACTATTTTCATCAAATGTTCTTTGAATCTTACTCAATGCACCTAAAAAATATTTTTATATATTATTCAAAGTGAAAATATGCAATATGAAATAAGCATATAAATAGTAAAAATGTTTCAAAATTAACAATTAATATTTTTAAAAATTAAAAAGATAAGGAAATTTTAATATATTTTGAAAATAACAAATTTAAATCGCAATTTCATTGGTGAAATGTTTAAAAATATCCATATATATACATGTAAACACACACATAAGTATATGCATACTTTTAATTGCTGATAATAAATCAACACATACCACATAAAAAATTGATTCAATATTCATAGTTAATTGCAGTCATTTTCTTTTTAATTGAAAGTAATAAAAAATTCACAACTTAAAACATTCATGTTAAGCAAGAATATGCCATAACATGATTAAATACAATAACCCAAATGTTTATAGTATTACCTTCCTGCAACAATCTAACACATTTATCTCAGCACTTATGCAGTTTTTGATGGAAAAGCATTGTTTTCATCATTTTATTGTCTTTTAGAATACTGCATAATGTTACAGTACTGCAATGGTATTTTTACAATGTTCCATCCTTTCTTGAAGGGTAGTTTAAAAGTGACAATCATTTACTTTAAGAAAACAAGCACATTATAAATACAGAATACAGTTTTAGTGTTAATATCTTATTGTGCATGTATGCTACACAAAAATATAATTCCATATAATAATCACTTTAACCCATCATTCTACGTAACAGTGGGCTATATCTTAAAAATGTACTACCTAGGATAAGAGCATACTACTACATATGTGTATATATATATATGTGTGTGTGTATGCGTGTGTGCATTCAAGTTAAATATTTAGTTTTAAAGACCTTCTTTTAACCCGTTTATGGCCACTTTTTGTTTTGTTTTTTTGACAATTTTATTCATTATTAATGAACTTATATTGCTTAATATGAAAGGTATAAATAAACTTTAAGCATCCAATTGATCACGACTGCCATATTCGCTGAGTATATGAATGTCCTGTTAATGGAAAACTGGGCATACGTGTAAGCGGAATACACCTGTACTCGTATTTGAAACTTTCAGTATTATAAATCATTAATAATTAGTAATGGTTAATATAAATGAATTCGATGAAATTATTCAAAGGGATGGTAAATTTAAAAACATTTTATTGTTTTACCTATTATAAACAATGGAAATGTAAAAACAATATATTAAAAGCAATTATTTTTCATAAAAGTGTTGAAAGCATTTATCATGCAGCCCACATTATATGTTTCACATTTTGCACATTTAATCTTCAGTTTCAATTACATTACATTTTTAACGACTAAATAGAAAGAATTTTTAATTTGTTTAGTATTATAATAAATATGAAAATGAAAAATATATATATGAAATAAGTATCCAAAACTGCGAACATAACAAGAAAATATTATTACATATTAACAAACAGAAATAATCTACTGATTATTTTGGGTAATTATCCCATTACACATTTAACCAATAAAAACACAAAAGACAAACCATTAACTCATAAAATTATTGCATTACCTGTTCTTATTCTAAAATAAAGCATCTATGAGAATTTATTACTAAATTAATTCGCAAATTATTCTTGACACTTGTTCAAATAGCAAATTCTGTGTTTATAAATTTAATTATATCGTCTTATTTAACATGATTCATTAAATTAGTAGAAAGAGCCCAATGATTATCCATATTAAAACATTTTGTAAAAGGATAAGTATAATAATTTCTAGAATATCACAATGGAAAATGTGATAGCTGGTAAAGGTTGTTTTCTTAACATTCACTGGCAAGTCAACTTATAAACAAAATAATAATTTAATTATTAGCCATTTAAATTCATGCTAGATCAGTAATGATAAGCATTTGCATGTGCACTCTGAATATCCCTGCAAATTTGAGCAAATGCTACAATGCTGATTCCATGTGTAGCATTTAGAGTTTAAATCATACACTGTGATTTATTTTAGCTTGTTAACTGGAGTTCAGTTGATTTGTCTTTTATTTAAAAAAAGAAAAAAAAATGTCTCTTGATATGCACATCTCACACCATAACATTCAAACGAATAAAAAAAATCTGCATTTATTTGCACTCTTCTATAGTGACAGTTCATAGCAAAAGGAATGTTGAAATACATATAATAAATAAAAATATATACAGAAAATATTCCAATAAGCACAAAATGAACTATTTAGAATTTTTTTTAAACTTAAAATACTGTTTTTATATTACTATCACATTTTACTGCCAAATGAAAATTAAATAATTAAAACAAATCTTAAAATCATTTCTAAGTATAGTTATTACCGTTTTCACACCAAGTAAATTTTCTTAAATGGCTGGTTTCATAACATGCACACATAAAATACAAATTATTCTAGCTGAAAACATATAGCAAGTCTGAACAGCTGGAAATTTTTATTAAAAAATTACATTTTTAAGAAATGTAAATTTGAATATGCCTCTATTACTTTCTGAAAGTACAGCATTCCTGGAAAGTCGTTCATAAATTGAAATTGTGCTAAGCAAATAAATAGTTATTATTAAATTACATAGGAAAACCTTATAAAAAATGTTTTAAAGTCCTCCTCCTCAGACCTTCTAAAAATATTAAATATTGTATAAAACCTCAACTAACACTAAAGCAACAACAGCATATACATAACCCAAATGAATAAATAAACAAATTTTTAACTTTTCAGCATAGTAATTAGTCAATATGCATAGAATTATGTTCAATATGATGATAAAAGAATATAGTGGAGCATACATCCACTGTGAAATATGTCTAACTTGATATATGTCCTGTTTGGATGCAAAATTTTTTGTTTAGTATATGATATTTGTTTGGAATATGCTGCAAGTTTGATGTGTCATGACTGAATGCACTACACTTGTTTACCTTTTCCAACACAATGCTACAACTACCCATGAGCCACAGTACACCTGTAGCTATCCGTAAACAACCTGCACTACAACTCTTAATTTTTAAATTGTTTTATGTTTTTTCACATAAACTGTATAAATTTATATACAATTTATTGACTCACATACATTGTATATAAATTTATTGACTAAGTAGAGGCATAAAACCTTAACTGAAAGACAAGAACAACATAATTCAGTCATTTTTAAAGCAAATGCACAATTTACTAACATATAAGGATAAAGAAACTGAGCTCACTGAGCCGAGAAACAGATTGAGTATATACATACATATATTTACATACTTTTGGTGTGGCCGATTGCAGCAAAATAGGAGGTGCACACCTGCATGTTATAGCAGTCTTATAGACAAAATTTTAATGTTCTGAAGCTACTCGTTTTTGAGTTATGCGAGATACATACATACATATCTCCACACACCACGAAAAAAATCTCTTCAGAATCCATTTTAAATCAGTTTTATATTTTTTTTGGTGGAAAAAAGAGTCCTTTATTCTGTCCTTACATACGGATGTCATGCAAAAGCATTGTTAAATTGCATTCAATAGCGATCAAAATGGATATTTTCATTGAAATACGATACCAAAAATTTTTCACAATTACAATACTTCATTTTTACTTCGTACAAGGAAGTAGAAAAACACTTGTTGAATTTTTCCTTTAAAGGCACAACATATATCAACAACTGAAGAAGACTAAAAAAAATTTTCGTTTTTACACAAAGGAAAAAAAGTGGAAACATTTTTCAGTACCTTTTAAATAATGATCAGCAATAATTTTTATCACTGTGAAAGATCAAGTACAATCTAAGAAGTCTGTTGTAATCTTTATCTACAAAGAATAACACAGAAAAAATATATAAATAAATCTAAGAAGTCTGTTATATTTCAAGCTTTTGCGCAGCTTCCACAGAGCTCAATAAATTCAGTTTTATTATTCAGAGAGACACGATAAATGTAGGAATACTTCTGGTTTCATTTTTGTACTTAAAAATAAAAATGATAATATTTTAATAAAGGATCTTTATCCTCTCTGTCCTATAATCTAATTTCCACACCTTTCACTAAAAAATCTCTGGCAATTCTTTACCTTCATCACTCTAAGCATTTTATCATCACTTTCTGATCTTAGAAAATGAAACTAGACTATAAATAGATTATTATCACTTAAAAAATACATATCATGTAACTGCTCTACTAATCTTGCATGCAGAGATATTTTTGGTTTTATGTGTTATTTGGTGTAATGTAATAGGTGTTTTTTACTCACCCTTTTCCTCTGTAAATTAATCTTAAATATCTCTTCACTTTATCCCTTTTTGGCTTATGAAAGAATTCAAAGGAATGCTCAACTTCCATAAAGCATCACATATCTGTATATGCAAATGCCCAAGGGTTTTAATTAAAATCTTAAAAAACAGTTCATAATCTATGAAACAATATTAAAAAAATACAAATTAAAGAAAGAAAGCAATTTATCTTGAAAGGCAATTTCCAGTAACAAGAAAGAAGTTTTTATCTCCTTAAGAAAACTTAATTTAAAACATAAGAATCATTCATTTTTTGTTACACATACTTTTATAACCTTGCACTTTCTGAAAGCTATGCATTCAGTCAGTAGCAATTTTACTGTTAGTACATTTTTTAACATATTGCAAACTCCTGTTAACTTTAAGCAAATGAACATTAAATTGGTATTTTTTTATGGATTAAAAAATGTCTTCTTAGATCACAACTACGCCGAAAAGCCTTGGAACAAATATCACATGAAAAAGGTTTTTCACCAGTGTGAATGCGCATATGTGGTTTAACAGCTGCTTTCCAAATAGTAACATATGAACAATATGGACAACTATATACAGTTCCTTCACTTGTATTAGTCTCTGCAATGCCTTCCTCAATACTGTATGAAAGTTTACCTACAAATTATAAAAAGCAATTAAATTTCATTTTAAAACTTGTCAAAAATATATGAATTAGGAGAGATGAACAGACCTCTTAATTTCATCAAGGTCATTCTACATACCTAAAACAGTAAAACCCAGAAAATTCAATACAAATACCAATAACTTCCTTTAGTTAACCATTCTAACAAAACACATAATTGGTCTTAATGTGAAATAAGCTATAGTTTTAGAGAAATCAATGAAATTCAATTTTATTCGTGATCAAGAAAGATTATTCTCAATGAAAGTTTAAGATTTTTAGCCCTAAAACTTTAATTTACACTTTCCAATCACAGTTAACAGAATCTAGAATAAAACATGCCACAAAATTCAATATTATTTCCAGTTACTGCATATAATGAAATCCATACGGCAATATCAATTATAAAATGATATTCAGAGCAATAATTTTTTCCTACTACATTCCTTCTGCATAATACTGATCTAATAAAAAGGCTGGTACTTCACACATAAAACACATGCAAAAAGCAATAATATTTCATTGCTTAAAAAAGATGAGATTGGATTTATTAATGTCAGCCTGTCTCCTATGATACTAGAAAGTATCCATTTTAGGAATTTGATTTCTATTAATCATTTAAGTTTCCATTTTTGAAAATGTGCATAAAATTTAAGTTCAATCTTACATATACATATAATAACAGGAAGCTCTACAACAGTTAATATACACACAGCAAATTTAACATTTTGCAATACAAAATCTTTTCCATAATAATTTTTCAAGTTTTTCAGTTCACACTAAGCTTAGTATTTCTTGTTAGTATTTTCATTTTATTACCAAAATAAGAACAAAGAACAAAAATTATTAATTCTTCAATATCAATTTCTTTTTATTACAGTATAATATAGCATTTGAAGCAGTTACTCACATGAAGATGAAGGATATTTTCTGATTATGTGCACCCTCCTGAAATGTATTCATGAGGCAATGTGTTGCCAAAATAGGAAAAAAACGTCCTATTTTGACAACATTAACACATGACGTCACTCAAATGCATTTATGTGAACCCAGATATGCATACATGCACAGCAGATGAGCACCAACTTCCACCAAATGCCAATTTGCTTCTAACTTCAGATTCAACAGTCATTACTTTCTGTTGCATTGAGTGCTTTTTTTGCTCATAAAGAATTGAAATAGGGTTGTGGAGTTTGGCGAATGATGAAAAAAGAAAAGTGTTGCATTTCTTCAGAAACATGACATTTTATATAACAGCAGAGAATGCAAAAAATTTGCTTTCCATGAAGTTGTACTTCAGCAACTGAATTTTACGGATCAAAATCAATTTGTGTGCTGATGCCAAATTTGTGCAATTATCTGATTTTTATTAAGCAAAAAGGTGACTTTTCGAGAGGGAAGGTTCAGTTAATCAGAAAGTACCAGATCAAGTTTCCTTATATATTTCAATATCAATAACGAAAATACAGTCAAAACTTCCTCTCTTGAAAACAATTCACTAATGATATTATCACTATCCCTTGCTCAGTAAACATTTCTGATTATTTGCACCCCATGAAAAGACACTGTCTCACTGTTGATTTTGACAAGAAATGTTTCTTTGGCTATCTTAATGGCTAACAGGTAATGTTCCGTTCATAAATTATGATAAAATGGAGAATTTTATTAAAAAAAAGGGAATTTTATGAAAAAAATGTATATATGGATGGTATTTACATTTTTATCGGCTGTGGATATTATTCAGCTCCTGTCTTCAGAACTTCATTCTTTTTCTTTTGCCCTTTGGGTCTTCTAAATTAATTCAGCAAAATAAGTTGGAAGGTGGTATCTTGTAGTTCTTTTCTGCTTATTGTTTCTCCATTTGGATGAAGGCCCGAAATAATACAACATGCTGGATGTGGACACCACTTTTCAGCCCACAAAATTATACTTGTTGCTTCTCTTCGTAGGCTTGTAGCTGGTTTCACACAATTCATGAGCACTGCACCCCTTCCAGCTTTTAGAAAAGATGATAGTTCCTTCTTTCAAGCACGTCTGGATTTCTGCAATCAGTGCTCCTGCTCTTCTATCTGGCACAGCCACTGTAAAAGTTTCTTCTGTTACACATGTTGGGTGACAATCATAGTTGTTCTTCACAGAATTTGATTTATACACATTCTTTAGCGAAAAGCAAATAAAGCAGATACGTGCTCTAAAGGAGATACTATTATCTTCAAACCAGTTTCTAGCATGCATTCTAACACTTTATTTGCAGTTTTGGCATTCTATTTCCATTAAATTCAGTTATTTATAGGAAGTACAATTTCAGCGTCCCATTATGATCCACTCTAACAAAAAATAAATAAATAAAATTTTAAAATATTAAAAAAGCACTTTAAAGGGTGAAAATACTGATCATGGAAATTTCTTATGTTTTTAAAATGTAAATTAATGTGCATTCAACCATTCACATACATGTAGCATGTTCATACAAGGGTTGGTCATTTCTGCATGTATATAAGAAAATATGGCAAAACACAATTTTAATTGCTGAAAGTGGGAATGTGGACAATCAGGATGTACCCTACACCTTTTTAATACTTCAAGAATCAAAACAGTTCTCATTTAAATAAGATTCTCATCACACCACAATTTTCGATACTTAAGATGTTTTAATTGCTTTTTCATCATGGTTATATCATTGCAGAACAAAACTAAGGAAACAAATATTCATGGAAAAGGATTCAAAATAAAATTAATGCCAAGCCACTTAACACTGGACTATTATATAACTAAATGAGCACATGTCATGATTTATTGACTATTTTCTAATCTTTTTAGCAAACAAATCATTATTTTTGCAATTTTATTAAATCTATCTATATTTTATAGAAGTAAAATACACATAATAGCTACATAATGATTTGTTGATGATTTTGTCATCACTAACTAACACATTTTAGCTATCTTTAATAAGATGAAAGTTGTTTTCATAGGATTAAATTATATCTCTTTACGTCATAAATGCCCACATTAAAAGTTACAGATATGTAGAAATATTAATTATTCAAAATTTAAAAAACAAGGTTTCATAATTATTTAAATTTTTCATGAAGTTAAAATTATACTATAAGCTATAATTTTAGATAAATGTTATTTTTAAAAATTTCACATTTTTGAAATTTTATAACAGAAAGCATATTACACTCTGAATTCTAAATTGCCAAATTTTAGTATTTAAATAAAATAAAGAAGCCAATATTTTAAAAAATATGGATGCACTTTCAAACTATACATGAGTTCTGTCCACATGTCAATATTATCCTCACTTTAAAATACTTAACTCAAAAACTCACTTTTTACTGACATTCTGAGCGCAATGTATGATAATAATGTGACATGATAATGTAAGCAGTGCATCCAATGTTAAAAATAAGAGAAAATGCAATTAATCACATTCATAAATACTTTTTCTGGTCCAAAGACCACAAAAAATTCTTGATGAAATATAGAAAGAAAGCAGTTAACTGTCCAAAATACTAATAAAGTTTTTTTGGTTTACAGAATATAAACTTTTTGTCGATGGAAATAGATTTTAATATTAGGTTTCTGTTTTCCATAATGATCTATTGTGCATAAAACTTAAAAAATTCCATATATATGTAGAATAATATAATAAAAAAATTCTTCCACCATATGCCTATTTTATAATAATCTCAATTCAAAGACTTTTTTTGCAAACTTCAGAACAAAATGGATAGCTTTATCAAGACGATAGGTTCTCCGTTATTATGTCTCCATAACTCTAATGTTAATTTTAAATGTTAGGTGTTCCATTTTAGTGTATGTCTATTTTGATGATTACTTTCTTTGTAACTTCCTGTACTCTGTTAATAAAAAATTTTAGAGCTAGCCAGTGTTTGTGTTTGTAGAAGAATAGTTACAATTTCAAATTTATTCCTCTAATCTGACTTAACAAAAATCATTATTAATTCTAAAAAAAGGGGGGTTGGAAAACCATCAGTTGTAATGTTCAGTTATAAGTATTTTTCATTGCTTACTGATAAAATGATAAGACAACAACAGTTTTCAAGATATAATAAAAGCACACAACTGTAAAATCTTAAAATTTATCTCAAAATAATATATGGACTTTACAAAAACTGCTACACGCTTGCACTATTTTATCACCTTATTAAAGACAGATATAAAATGGAATTTGCCCTGTTCCCTAAATAACACTTTCATATTTTTATTATTTAAACAGTCAGTGAAGTTTATCAAATACTGATTGATAATTAAAACAAGCTTTGCTACACATGAGAAGCATGGAACATATTTTTAGCTTACCTTATAGAATAAAAAAAAAAAATCCAAACTAATAAAAGTTGCCATGAAAGTAATTATCAGATCTGGGCATAATCTAAAAAAAAAAAAACTAAACTCTCATTTTTAGAGAATTTTTATTTTTTTGCAACTCATTTTGCTTAATTTAAATGAGTCAGACTATATTAAACATTTGACAAACTTAATGCCATTTCACTTAAGCTGACATATCACAGACTAAAACATAGGCATGAAGCTTCCATATCCAAACACAATGGTTTAGTTTGGTTTATTTAATTTAAGCAAAGCATTCAATCCAAACACAATGAAAAAAATATTTTTAAATTCTCAGTCTACATAAGCACTTTAAAATATATTGAAATACAAATCCAAAACTAGAAAATACACTCAGTGATTGTAATGTATATAAAGCTTTTACACATGAAGCTGAATTTTTTGAAGATACCAGAAAAACATAGCTAGTTGCTAGCAGGACAAATTATGGAGAGGAAATGAATCTTCACTTCTGATCAATGAACCTGAGAAAAATAGAATTAATAATTTTAAACTTGATTAATACAATTATACTTAATTACATCTTAGAACAACTAAAAATGAAAATAAACAGGACAAAATTAATAAATGCTGTATCTGTCATGACAATACAAAAGAAAAAGCTACAAATTGGAAGCAGTTTTTCAAATGAATGTGTTTGCAAATGATTTACTATGAATATGTACTTTTTTAAAAAAGGAGTTAAAAAAATTTGTTAATATTATCTAGATACATACTTCTAATCAAAATTAACTTTGAAACCAGTCTTTAGACCCTATATATACAAATCATTACATTACAACTAAATCTTCTCAAACATTAAAAATTTAATCTTGCAAAAATTTAATCTAGAAAATAATTTAACTTTCAAATCAGCCATTTGTTTCTGATCTGATGCAGATTATTATAAGCTACCACTAAACCTCTTCAAACACTAAAAAATTTAATACTAAATAGGATTCCTGATTTAACTTATGAATTTCGTGATTTAATTTATGAATCAAATTACAAAGATATTTTTATTTCAAACTGATATCAAATGCACAGCATTTATGGTCTAGAAATATAAATATATTCAATTTTCCCTTAATCTAATATTGGGCTTATCTAATCTCAGAACATCAACTATCATTATTATCATCAAAGTATATTGTAACAATCATTTGTATCAGAAATAAAATTAAAACCAACAAAAAAGTATAAACAAAAATCTAACAATGCACACCAACAGGAAAATTAAAATTTTGCAATATTCAATTTATTGAGATTGAAATCTACACCAACTTAAGGATAATTTTTATCAATATTTAACATTAAAAACATGCTTGTGCACAAAGTTTACATTTGCACAAATTAAGAACAAGAATCTTTCAGAAATAATAGTGAAAGTACTTGTAAAACATAGGATTGAATTTTTTTTTTCAGAAGTACAATAATTAATAAAATGAAACTAAGCGCATGATTTCCGGTCTTAAAAATTCAGAACTAACTAATTATCCTTTCAAGAAACAATTCAATGCTTACAATTTAATATTTTTATTCTTAAGAATGCTTTTTACATCAGCATAAAAAAAGTTGCAAAAAAAAAACTAAACAAATTAATAAAAATTCGAGCCTTAGTGAAAATTATTACAGTTGTGTATACATAATAAAAAAATAATTATCAGATGCTAGTAACTAAATACATGCTCAAATGTCCAATTAATACACTTTTAGCTGAGATTTAAAATTTATCATTATATGATTTTAAAAAATACAGTACAAAGTCCGAGATCTGGACTCTTCGGGACTTCCGCAATTCCATATTTGGCATTCTCCCAGATATTAGATCATCAGTTTAAAACTAGTAAGATGGCATGTAAAAATTATAAAATTAAAAATATGAAATCCTGATTTATGAAATAATGAAGCATTTATGATCTCAAGGGTAACAAAATTTACCAAGAAGAAACTTAATATTTATTTGTTTACTTTATTAAACATTTCTTTTAATGTAAAGTTGTTTAAGTTTTTCTTATGCTAATATTTTCTCTTTTTAATTCTATAGACAGACATAATTTCTTATTCAATTACAAAGCTCCGTTCTTCAAGTCTCATAACTGCTATGTCAAGAATTCCGACTAACTTATCGAAATTTTTTTTTTTCAATAACCTCTCTGTCACTTTCTTCGGTAGTGGTATCTTCTGGATCTAGAACCATACTGCAGATTTTGCAGTCCATTAATTCATTGATGATTCGGGCACTGTCATCACAATAAAAATCTTCTGTTATATCATCTTCACTTATTACCGCTTCTCCACATTTCTTTACAAAATCCATGAATTGGAAAATTTCACCTTTGGTTTGCAATATTCGAAAACCTTCACATGTGCTGCTATCACCATCCTCACCATGGAATATGGTAGCTGGCCATGCATTACGCCAGACATTTTTATAAAGTATCTGAAAATATATCTTCCCACGATCTTGCGATGCTCCACAAAGCAGATTTTATGTAAAAATATTTGAAAAATTCTTGAATAGTCTTGCCATTATTTAAGAAATTTAGCATGGACTTTAAAAATGCTACTTTAAATTTGCATTTCAGCTCGCGCACTATTCCGATATCTACAGGTTGAATGACGGACGTACAGTTTAGAGAAAAGAATAATATGAATACATTATCTTTCACTGAAACAAAGTAAGCATGAGCCAAACAGTTGTCTACAGTCAGGACAATGTTTGTATCATCATTTAAACCAAGCAAATTCTACAGAACCTCGGGTATGAAACGACTTTCAAACCAATCATTCATTAACATTTGTGTCATCAGTGCTTTTTTTTTTCCATGATATAGTTACAGATTTTGTATTAATTTAGCTATTTATATAGAATTGTAATTTAAATTGTTTTATTTTCCTGTCCAAAGTAGACGATTTTTGAAGAGAAA
Organism: Stegodyphus mimosarum; assembly: GCA_000611955.2. Classification (NCBI taxonomy): domain Eukaryota; kingdom Metazoa; phylum Arthropoda; class Arachnida; order Araneae; family Eresidae; genus Stegodyphus; species Stegodyphus mimosarum. Next base: position 38,698 of record KK119335.1, on the reverse strand, counting down.
GCTACCTCGGAAAAGTAAAAACAACAGAGTGCATGCATTTAATAAATAAATATCTCGTAATTGTTGCTGACATCCACAAAAATTGAGAGAATAACAGAATATTCTAGTGAATAATTAAAAAGTTTATAAAAGCTGAATTTAAACACCTCAGCTCAGTCGTAGCTGTTTTAAGTGAACTATTGTTTACTTAATGCTCTTATTGATTATAGCGAATTCGCTGTGAGATAGAATTAGTTTCTATGCTTTTGAATTGAGTTCTGTTTAACGTTTGAGATATTGTGATATTGTACGAATATCTCAGAGAAAATATTTTAGCATTTTGATTTATTTCTTCTGAAAAGAATAAATTTTATTAACTTATTAATGACTTGTACATTCAATCCATAACGAACCCGTACACAAGCAACAATTTTTGGTGTCAAAAGTGGGATTTTTGAATGCCATTCACTTCAACGATGGAAGTACAATTGAGATAGCTCATGTATGCCTTTGCTGCATTTAAAGAAGAAATGAAAGCTGGGCAAGATTCTGTTAAAGAGAAGATGGAAACTGCTCAAGTTTCTGTTAAAGAAGAGATGAGAGCTGTTAACCCTTTGAAGGGCACCGGTATAAAAAATATACCGGATGATTGCCAATTTTTTAACCTCCTAAAAAATCATAATTTTTCTACACCAAAAGTTCTAATCTTGAGTTTCTAGTGTTTTCTTTTGATTCTAAATGGCAGCACTACCCTACGATTGCTCAATATTTTGCAATTAAGAAATTAATATACCTCGTTTTAAGGTATCACGTTTGAAGATTCATAAATTCTATTGAAGGGGGAGAAAAAATACAAAATCTGCAAATGTATGACGTACAAATGCTTACGATATATTTGCTGCATTTATATGAAAACTGTTAATTAAAAGAAGATTATTTATATGATTTTAAAACTGGTATATAAAATATACCGGCGTGCACAAAGGGTACAATGCCAATAGATGGCAGCACCAGGCATTTCTCTTCTGTTGGATGACACAAATTACTTTATATTATAATTGTTTATGATGTAATAATCAGTTATTTGTAATTAATTTACCAGTTGTTTTGGATTAAATATTACGTTCATGGGTGGATGGGGACTGATCCTGTGCTAAGTATGAATAAAAGTATCTTAGTTTCTTTTTCTCCTTAGTTTACTCCAGCTAAAATTTTAATTTCACCACTTTATCTCTTTCCCTTGAGAAAAACTTCGATTTCAAAACTGTCTTCTAGCATCAAAACATCATACAATTGTAGGGGTTAAATGTGGCATGTTAATCCTGAAAGACACCCATTGCTTTGTGTTTTCCAAAACCTTAGAATGCAGAGAAAATGGAAAGAGGTGATTGATAGCTAATTTGGTAGTACTGGAGTCGAGTTACCTCCACAATGGGGCAGTGATAAGATCAGACAAAAGGAAATTTCACTTACAAACACAGGAAAAAGGAATGCATTTTTGCACCTGCTAGAGAAATGGAAGAAATGCTGTTTTGAAAGCTTGCTTTTATGCCTTACGGTATCTACGCCTTTGTTAATTTCAAAAGGAGACTAAGGAACACAAGAGAAACTTTTTCCAAGGGTTAGGATATAAGTAAGAGGTTTTCGAAATAAGTCTTCACTGTTGATGAAAGGAGCAAATACATAAGGTTAGTTTTAGATGCAAACATTTATCTTGGCAGTTAAAAAGGCATTTTCAGCTTATTATATTATACTAGTTCAATTACAGCATGATATGGTTTACGCATGCAGTGATATATTTGCTAATTTTTTTCATTAAATGATAACATTGAATTAAATAACTTTCAAAGGCTTTTTACCCGTATTTTACATAAGTATGTTCAGCTGGGTGGCATCATCAAAGTTCCTAAAAATATTAATTTTATTTTTAAAATTTTAAATTTCTAGTGAAATTTTAAAAGTTTTTGACTTCAAATTTACATAGCTATAACCAAGCACACATTTTTATAGACACACATCAAAAGTACGCAATAATAGATTTAAAAAACAAAAATTAACTCTTGGTAGCTCCATGGAAAAGAAATGTCCTAGTGGGGCAGATTTTTTTTAAGCCTTAATTTTGTGTTCTTAGGGTCCATAAGATACAATTCATGCAAAATTTTACCACAAATTAAATTCTTTTATATACCGCCCCTCAAAGGATTAAAGCAGGTTAAGAGAAACTGAAAAAAGAAATTACTTTCATAATAGAAAATAAATTTGAGGCTATGGAAGGCAGAATAGACACAGTTGAAAATAAAGTTTCTTTTGTCAAGGAGCAAATAGAAGAGAGAGTTTATGCCATGGAACAACAAATCGATTACAGAGTTTCTTCTGTGAAAGAACAAAAAGAAGAGAGTGTTTCTGCAGTGGAAGAAAAAATTGATGACAAGTTTTCTGCAGTTGCCAAAGACGTTGATAATTTAAAGAAATTCGTAATGAAGGCAGGAAGCATCAATGATGGTTTTAAATTCTTACCAATGGCTACTCTACCCTCATCAATACAGTACAAAGTCCAAGATACGGATGTCCAATATCCGGAATAATCTAAAATCCGGACCTCAAAGCCACAATTTTTTTGGGGGGGATGCGGTACGCATGCGCATTTGACTTTTCCTTCCATAATAAAACATGTGGAGAATGGACATTCTTAATTTCACTTAGGCACTTAAATAAAATACCTCGTTATTGAAAAAATAAATCATTTAAGCATAAATTTGTGAGATTAATAATTTGGCTCTGTAGCTGCGTATCTGCTTGGCTTACATCTCAAATCCAAACATTCTACACAGGAACATCGTTACACCTACTAGTGTTTTATATCCCTGACCCCTATCTGGCAAATCATTATTCATTACATTCTGCTTTCATCACCACATGTTTACCAATACATGACATCTTGAGTAATGACTCATGCAGCGATGTCTAAACATTTTTTTTTATATTAGTAATTGAATAACAAGAGTATCCAACTTCTTATGCTGACATTACGCTTGGCAATGATTACAGATTTAAGTTAAATGCGCTAAGAGATGTTGAGAGGAAAAATTAAAACAAAAATTTCTTTTCATATGCTAAAGATAGATTTTTTTAATGAAACTCATAGGCCAAAAGATTACATTCAGTGCTATTTGAGTGAAGAATAACTGATATGTTATTCACATAAACCCAGAACAGAGCATCAGAGCTCATATGGCCCCACCAGGCAGCAGAATTTGAGAAAGACAAAATTTTGGGAATTTGGAGAAGCCCCAAACAGCAAAATTAAGGTATCACATAATTTTTATAATTTATGGAAAGCAGAGATAAGGGGTGGCAAAAATTTAGAACTTGGAGGCACTTTGTAGCAGAATTTAGGACTTGCAGAGCCTGCATCAGGCGGTATCTTGCACCAGCCTTGGATAAGCCTTTAAGTATATGTGGGAGTTTATTTATTAGCCTTATGCATGGACAAGAAATAGACGTTGGTATAATAAATAACTCATACAATTCAGGCTTAATTCAGTACACAATAGAAGCAAGACAATATTTAGCGGACCAACTTGTCTTTCGTCGACAATCCTATGATACATGGCCAATAATGTATAGTGGACACTATTAACCCCTTCCCTGTTTTGCCGGGCCTTTACTGATTTGCCCGTATGGCATACGGGAAATCTGATTTCTATTTCGCTTGCACAGTTTCGGCCGTATTTTTTCCAATTTTGTAACAAATTAGTCTTATAGATGGCGATAGTTGTCCAGTAAATGATAGTTTGCAGTTTACTGTACTTTCTACTCTGATTGGTACAAAAGCACGGGTTTTTTCGCATGTTTTGTATCAGTAGACGAATTGTTATCTTTCAGTGTATAGCTTTCTGGTTATATTTTACTAACTGCCTGATAATTTTATTCATGTAAGAGTTGAATAATATATTTTTACTTTTAAATAATGGATAATTCAGAGCGTATGGAGCTAATTTCTTGCGATGCAAACTGTGACTCGGAATCAGACACTGAATTATCTGTAAATGATAGTAGCGAAAGTTTACTAGATGACCTGGATAGTAGTGACTCTGATAGTAGTACAGATGGAATAAGTCAAATATATGTTTTGTATAAAAAGCACGGCGGTAAAGATACGAATTTACAGTTTCAATTGGAAATTATCGATTGACATATTGAAAGGCATGCAGCAGTAGAAGAAAGAAAAGGCCGTCCTGAATATTTACCAACTGCACTAAGACTAACAGAAAGACATTTTTTAGAAGGTATTCCACCTACAGAGAAAAAACTAAGACCTGCAAGACAGTGTTATGTGTGCTCATTGAAAAAAAAAAATGACAACGGCAAAAGAATTGGAAAAGAGACTAGGTATTTTTGCCCAGACTGTGATGTTGGACTGTGCCTGTCACCTTGCTTTAAGATATATCACACTAACTCACATCTTTAAAAAAAGAAGGGTAAGTGTGTTTTGTATCAAAACATAATAGTAAATGTAACTGAATTGTAATCGAAAATATCTGTTAAGTAATTGTACTATTTTAATAGTAAAAGTAACCTTGTTTTGC
>KK119335.1:19350-34084 GCA_000611955.2 Stegodyphus mimosarum | reverse complement strand
AAATTGATTATTTTCATTAAAGAAAAAAAAGTTGTAATAAATGCTTAAAAATATTAGAAATGTTAATTTTAATAACATATCTTTACTTTAAAATGTAAAATGAACAAAAAAATGCAATAAAAAAATTTGACATTTTTTTGACCGAATTCTGGAAAAAAATGAAATTGTCAAAGTTGTTGTTAAGCAAGGCTAAAATTATCTTCATTGATTCTATGGAATTTCAGTTAATGTAGCAGACTGCGCTATGCCTTAATCTTCTAATCTGATACAGCTTATTATTTTTTCCAGACTATAATTATTACAGCAATTTTATAAAAATTAAAGCTTGAACTTTCAATTATGTCGGAAAGGGTTTCTAATTCTGGAGCTGCAAAAGGATCTACAAAGAGAAAGCACGTTTCCAAGTCCATTAAAAAGAAAGTCAAATAACTGCAAAAAATGTATAAAGGCATAGCCATCTCAAATTTTTCTGAGGAGTATGGCACTGGAAAGTCAACTGTGTATGACATAAAAAAAAAAGGAATTTTTGTTTGAATTTCTTGTGGGTTCCAACACCCCACTCGCAATGAATAACAGAAAAACAGTTCATTACACTAAAAGTGACGATCATGACAAAAGTAATGATTCAATAGGTCAGACAGCGTCTAGTGAGAGCATGCCATTGACTGGTCCAATGCTAATGGCTCAAACCAAAACATTTCATGATGAAGTGAACTTAAAAACTGAATGCACATATTTGACAGGTTTTATAACCAAATTTAAATATCGCCATGGTACAGTGTGTCCCAAAAGTTTATAGACAACAGACTTTTTTAAGTTTAGGAAGTAATCCACCGAGTAGGAGAAACGATGGAAAATATGCAAAATTGTTATGACGTTACAGAATTAATAAAACACTTAAAACACATTTAACAGTTATAAAGATGACGTAAAAAAATAAAAATGAAATAATGCTGTCCCAAAATATACAGACAACATGTGTTAAAAGCTGATTAGAGTACTAAATAACCAAATTTGAATATTCCAAAATCGTGTACTTGTGACGTAATTACTTCCTGAGATAAATTCGAAGTGGAAAAACTTGTTCCGACTAGTTGCAAAGATGTCTCGCAGCAACGTGCAGTTTTCCAAAACCGAAATTGCTCAAGTATATTGTTTGAAAGCTCTTGGAATGAAAGTTGTGGATATTGCAAGAAAAATGAGACGCAGCAGGACTGGTATATACCAAATTTTATCTAAAGGTGACAATTTTGAAACGAAATCTTGTTCTGGGCGACCAAAGCAAACAACTAAATGGCAAGATCGAGAGATTCTTAGATTGATTTCAACTAAAAAATTATCAATTCGATCAGTTTCTAGAGAAGTGACTTTTCCAATATCGAAATCTACGGTGCATCGACGGCTACAAACATCTTATTTATCGCAAAATGCATCGTTCACCCAAGTTGACAGCATGTCATAAAGATACTCGTGTTCAGTGGGCTCGAAATCACATGCATTGGACAGATGAATGGTTAAGTGTTGTTTTCAGTGATGAAAAGAAGTTCAATTTAGATGGCCCAGATGGATGGGCATACTACTGGCACGATATTCGCCAGGAGCCACAAACATTTTTCAGCAGACAGCAAGGAGGGGGTTCAGTTATGGTCTGCGGAGCATTTTCATTCAACGGAACTACTGATATTGCTTTCCTAGAAGGTAGGCTATGTTCAGAAGATTACCAGAAAATGCTGGAAATGCATCTTTTACCATTTGGAGAGTTACTGGGGGTGATCAGTGGATTTACCAGCAAGACAATTGCTCAGTGCATATATCAAACTCAATGAAGGAATAGTTCCGTTGAAAGCAAGTGACTAATAGACTGGCCAGCCTTAAGTCCAGACCTGAACCCAATGGAAAACCTTTTGGGAATATTGGCGAGAGACGTATACGCTAAAGGGAGCCAGTTTTCAACTATTCATGATTTAAAGCTGCAAATCGAAAAAAGTTGGTTCTCTCTGAAGCCAGAACTGCTCCAAACTCTAGTGATAAGTATGAAGGATCGAGTTTTTAATGCGATTACGAAGAATGGCTCAAAAATATGAATAAGAAAGCAATGTAAAGTGAGTTGTCTTTAAACTTTTGGGACAGTGAATTTTCATTTTTAATTTCTACCACAAAGTCTGTGATTGTATGATTTTATTTTTATATACTAATCTCATTTCTTGACATCACATTTGATTAAAATCAATTTTAAAACCTTAATTCTTATTTTTTAGATTTTATAAGGAAAAAACTGCTGTCCATAAACTTTTGGGACATACTTTATAAGGCAATTAAAAATATCAGGAGAAAAAGGCTTCAGCTGATACTGAAGCTGATGAACCATTTGAAAATGAATTCATTGAACTTAGTGTAAATTCTTCAGAACAAATCTTAAATGCTGATAAAACTGGTCTTTTCTGGCAATATGTACTGTAAAATACCTTGACAACCTCTACAGAAAAAACACCTACTAGTGTCAAAGATTCCTAAGTGAGATTAACAAGTTTAGCGTGGCCAAATGCTGCAGGTTTATGCACAAGTACAAACTTTCAGTTAAAAATAATGTAACCGCATTATTCTTTTCTCTAAATTGCACGTCCATCATTCAGCCTATGGATATCGAAATGGTACACACACTGATATGCAAATATAAAGTAGCATTTTTAAAATCTATGTTAAATTTCTTGAACAATGGCAAGACTATTCAAGAATTTTTTTAATATTTTAGCAAAAAATCTACTGTGTGGAGCATCGCAAGATCGTGGGAGGATGTGTCTCCAAAAAGATACTTTAAAAAACACTTAGCATAATTTATGGCCAGCTACCATATTTCATACTGACGATGATGAAGGTGATAGCCGCTAATTTGAATGTTTTCGGATATCGTAAACCAAAGGTGAAATTTTCCAGTTAATGGATTTTGTAAAGAAATGTGGAGAAGTAATAAATGAAGATGATATAACAGAAGTTTTCAATTGCAATGACAATGTCCAAATCAACAATCAATTAACGGATGGCGAAATCTGTAGTTTTTTTTATAGTTCTAGATCCAGAAAATGCCGCTACCAATAGTGAAGAAAATAACAGAGAGGTTATTGAAAACGAAAAAATTTCGGTTGACAAGTTAGCCGGAATTCTCAACGCAACAATTACAGAACTTGAACAATAGAACTTTGTAACTGAACAAGAAATTATGTCTGTTTATAGAATTAGAAAAAGTATTAGCAGAAAAAACAAAGCAACTTAAACAACTTACATTGAAAGAACTGTTTAGTAAAATAAACAAATAAATATTTAACTTTTGTGCGGGGCAGGGGGGGGGGTAAATTTTGATATCCTTTATATCATAAATGATCTTGATTTTATATTTTTAATTGTATTAATTTCTGTGTGCCATCTTACTAGATTTAAATTGATGATCTAATATCCGGAAAAATCCCAAATCCAGAATCGACAAAGTTTCGATGTGTCCGGATCTCAGACTTTGTACTGTAGTTGCGGATGCGAATGGATGGGATTCCCAAGCTAAGGCCTGTCATCTCGCCGCTTCTCTGAGAGCAGATGCAGCAGATATCCTGCAGACCCTTCCCGAAAACCACTAGACTTCGAAGCTATATCCGGCGCATTGGAGCTGCGCTTTGGGGAGAAATGTTTGATGGACTACAGTAGGCTTCAATTAAAATCCCATCAAAATCCCACCGAAACACTCCAAGAACTCGCCACGGATGTTGAAAGGCTGTCTCACCTCGCCTTTAAGGAGTGCCCAAGAGAAACAAGGGAAATACTATCCCTGCAGTACTTTATTGACGGCATTCGGGATCCTGAAATACAGAAAGCACTGCAAATGGCTGATGTGAAGGACTTAAAAAGTGCTCTGGTGTACACCATGAAATTGGAGGCAGCCCAGCAAGCAACTCGCAGAGACTGACACCCAATCGTTTGCGCAAACAGTTTGAATTTGTGTGTTTAATCATATTTTGTCAAACAATTTTTGGCATTTAATAGAACACTGTGCTGTGAAATTTGTAAAAAACATCATTAAGTCCAAAGTGTCTGAAATGGAATTATCGTGCTACCAGATTAGACCATTTACTTCCAGTTTTATTGCAAAAAGACAGCTACAGAATGTTCCAAAATCATGTGTACAGCTTTAGGTAATAATGTTACATCTTATAAAACTGTAAAGGTTTTGTATCGAAAGTTAAAAAGCAAGGACTATGACATTCAAGAAGCAGAGCACTTTAGTTGGCCTACTGATGTCGATGAGGGCTGCCTGCGAGAACTTGTGGAAGAAGATCAATATGCAACCACTCGAGAGGTTACTAAGGAGTTTGATGTTAGTACCATGTCCATTAGTCGCCCTATTGCAATGCATAAACTTCACGTACAAGTTCAATCACTGGGTGTTACATGAGCTGACTCAAACAGATAAGGACAGACGTGCTTGGGTTTACACTAATCTGCTCGAATATTGACACAAAGACAAAATTCTAAACTAGATCATCACTTGTGAAGAAAAGTGGATTGATTTCAACAGCACAGGCCAAAAAGGGAGTTGGTCTGCACCTGGTGACCATGTCAGCAGTGTTACAAAGCACAATTTGACTAACAAACAGACCGTACTTTGTATTTGGTAGGACTGACATGGTATTATCCACAAAGACTATCTGAAAAAAGGTAAAATCCTCGACAGTAAGGTGTACAGCATGGTGTTAGTCCATGTTGATGCTGCTATCAAGAAAAAACGTCGAACTAAGTTCCAGTGCAAAAAGGTAATGTTCCATCAAAATAATGCAAGACCACATGTGTCTGCATTCGCCAGCTGCACTCTATACGGACCGGAATGGGATCTTTTGTCACACCCACCATACAGCCCCAACATCATTTCTTCAGTCTTCTACCTTTTTTCATACCTACAGCTACATCTTGCTGGTGCTGTCTTCCATTTTGCATAGGCTATTTGAAATGAAGTTGATCTGTTTTTGGACTTGCAGCCACCAAGTTTCTAGGACAAAGGCTTTGAAAAGCTACCAAAACGTTGGTAGAAAATCATACATTAGGGTGGTGATTATTACCTGCACTAAAGATACTTGCCTTTACATTTTTTTTTCCCTAACTTTACGAAGAACTTTTATGGCAGAAAACTCTCGTTACAACCAGATACACTTTCACATAAAGTATGATGGAAATATACATCAAAGACAAAATTCATAATATATACTCCCATAAATTTGATGACTGTCATATTCTTTATAAAGAGATCTTTTGCTATTAATATAGTTTACACTCAATACGAGTTTTATGATATACAGCAGCATTTTGTAATTTGTGGTCCATAAACGAGACATGAGCCTTAAAGCCTATCCTTGTAATCCTATTAGACTTCAAAATAAATAAATATATAAAATTCAAATTAATTTGCATAAAGGTAATAGATCGATTTGTACACGGACAAAGTCAAGGGAGTGCGCAATGGCGAGTTTGTGCAATTCTGATTTTTTTTTTAAGTGAAAATAGATAGATGTGTACATGGACACCGAGCTTGTGCAATTCTTTGATCTCGAAATTTTGGCCGTCTCGAAATTGTGCCTTGATGGCCAATCACCAATTTTTGCAAAGGGGCACTCCGAAATATATTTTTACATTTTCCTGTGCTTGTCCGGTATATAATATGCAGTAAAAGTTTACAATTGGGCGCCCCTTGTTTTTTGGCGATTCTGTTTTGACGCCAAGATTGGCACCAATAATACACAATTTCAAGATGCCGCTACACAAAACCAAAACAAGAAGTCAAAGAATTCCACAAACTCCATGTCCATGTACACATCGACATATTTTCACCTAAAAAAAAAAAAACGGAGAATTGCACAAACTAGTCATTGCACATTGCCTTGACTTTTTCCATGTGGACATTGATTTATTTTCAATTAAATAAATCAAGAATCTAAAACTATGTTAAAACTCTCATGGTAACCAGAAATGGGGTTTCATCCCAAAACTGAACACATTTTTTCGCATATCGAAAGGGCACCCAATTCTACACTAGAGCCTAATACGCATTTTATTTTTCAGATATAGAAAATATTGTTTTTTCTCATGTTCTTCGGAAATCAATCCATTTACATCAGGCACTCACCAAAAACAAAATAGTAAATTCAAAATTACATTAACAAAATATTAAAAATTACAGCACTAAAATTCAACTCTTTACAATTACAAAAAATTCAGATTTAAAAATTTCGCAATTAAAATCTTAAAATACCTTCATTAAGGCGAAACAACCGTGTGCTCAGGACATAAGATCCCTGGGCATCTAATCTAGTAGAACATCACCATTATGTTGTAACTAAAGGGTTTAAGGCCCGTACCGATGAGCAAGTATTGCTTATTCATAGTGTCTGTTTTACAAATAGGGAATTGGCTACTCATCACTATGCCTGTTCTGCTAAGATGTTCGTCTAAGCAGTTGTACAAATATGAAATACATATATATATAATATCATAATGTAACAGTCAAGTTAATGCAAATAAGCATTAAATATATTTATATAAAACAAAATTATTAAAACAATTACTAAAAAAAACATATACTACCATTTCCCATAAAATTATCACCATAATTACTGCGTTTGCATACTATTACTTTCATATCGTACTGATACATGTATGAACAATGTATGTGTTCGCATACATGTACTATAAATTAATTCACAATGAGATGAGTGATTTAACAGTTATATTACTAAAATTTGAAACGAAAACAAAAATGTACGACAATATTCGAAGTTTGGCGCGACCGATGTTGCCACTTTTAATGCCTTAATGTTTAGCCATATCCGTATCAAACTTTTTGCTACATCTACCCAATGAATTTTAAGAGAAAGTTTTCTTAGTTCACAAAAACTGAATAATCCTAGTGAAAACGTTTACCTTCTGTACCAGTGTTTTGGGTGAGATTTGTAAGATATCGTTTTTTTGTTGCTGTTCTTCACTGTATAGCATTTTGCATTCCTCATCTTGTTTGAATTTTATAGCAGTTTTAATCTTCATAGTAGTATTTTTTTGTTTATGATGAATAAGAAATGCGGCATTTCGGTATTATAGTCCTGTGTACTTGTTTGTTTGGTGTTATGGTCATTTATTACCTGTCATTTAGTGTTATGGTCGCGTTTACATTTTGGGGTCAAAACAGCACCGACCATCTTATTGCTCACATGGAGTCTCGAGAATAAATGGTTTGTCGAGTTGGGGTTATGTCATGACAGGAGAGATGCTAAATTTCCTTCAATTTGTATTTTCATCCTCACATTCTTTTGTCAAAAAGAACTTCTGCTTGCTTTCTGTTAGCTTATGAAGGTGTCGCGATAGACGAAAAGTCCATCACAAATCGCCTATGGTAAGGCTACTGTAGTAGCTTTAGCCTATAGCAGGTTCAAAGATCTTAAGAAACTTCTCAGCTGATGTACATTTTCGGTGCGTCTGTAATCTTTAACTGCTGAAACTTTTTCTCGATCCTAGACAAACCTTCGGCAGAGATGGCATGTCCGACTTCCTCTCTGAACAATTTACATTCTCACTGATATTCAACACAAAATTTAGTTGAACCGTCTTTCTGACTAGGACAGTGGGAGAAGCCTACGAACTTGCTGGAGGCTCGATAACGTCGCTTTCCTCCTTATCCCTTAGAAGTTTTCCTACCCCTTCCTTTTTAGCAATGGGTAGACGTCTTGGACGCTGCTATGCTTATATCAGTTCTATGCTGTGTTAAACTAATTCGGCCTATATGATGAGAAAATGAGCGTGAGAAAACATCTTGAAATTCTTCTATGACACATTGTGCAACATTCCGCACTTTATCACTAAGTTCGGCTCTCCTGCAGTAACTCCGATGTTAGGCTGTTCGAAGATAAGGTTTCTGGATGGCCAGATCACTCAAGTAGATGCTGCAACCACTTCGCCTTTGCTAATGAGTTCGCTTTATGAAATACATTGGCGAGCTACAGTTAGTCTCACCGGGATAAAGGTGTTCAATAGGTAGTCGACCGACGAGGTGAGCTACAGTTCTTGAAATATTCCATTATGCTGTACCGGAAATTTCTATTTTCGGCTATTGATCAGAGAAGTAAACATTCTGTTCTTCCTAGTACCGTGATATTATGTTGAGCTAAGATTTGGTGGGCAGATTTAACTCCTTCTTCATTAATTTTGAATAAGTTTATATTCTGAGAGGCAGAATGCAGTTCGTTAGCTTTAAAATCCGGGGGAAAATTCTATTTCTTTAGGAAGTCTTATCTGAGTATGCAAGGGTCAGTAATATCTGCTACATATGGTTGTGATGCTAGGCGGCACTGGAAAACGTGATGTTAACGTCTAGCTTTCCCTCAGTTTCGATTTTATGCCAGGAAACAGTCTGAAGGGTAAAGCAAGGCAGCGTCCAGATGAGTTTATCTTCCAGATGCTAAACTGGATTTTTTTCGGATGATGGTAATATTGGCTCCTGTATCGATGGTCATATTGCGAAGAACTCCATTTATATGTCCCACGATGAAGACTTAATTACTACCACCACTCATTTCAGAAATCTTAAGCGTTTTAAACTGAGGCTTCTCATTATCTGGCAACCTCCGTCTCGTGAGATGGTCACTAATTAACTTTCCTCCCTCTTGCTGGGAGCTGTCTTCCGTACTCTGAGCCGTTCTGCAGTACTTTCGTACCTTGTGGCCTTCAGCATCACAATCCCAACACTTTAGCGTCGGTTTGTTGCCACTCCTGTTTCGTCTCAAAGCATTAATTTGCTTGGTTAAATCATCTAGACCAGGGGTGGGGAGACTTTTCCAGCGTACCGTCTACTTCTAATTTTTTTAAGATGCTGTGGTCCACCCAATAGCCTAGGTGTGGTGAGCTAAAAAAAGGTCTATAATGTTTATTATAACTTAATATTTAATACGGAATACGTAGTTAACCTACCTAAAAAATTTTACTCTTTTAAAACCGCGCTCAAAGCAAAATACAAACATAATAATGATCGCCACAAATATAATAATTTCAAATGATGCATTTCTTATGAAACAATTCAAAGTACATTAAAAAATAAATCTTATTCATATAAAGATAGTTCTCGTAGTTATAGTTAATAGTCTTTGCATACTGTTAGCCAATCTTGAATATCTCAGTATGTAATTACTAACTGCTAATCTTGTACTGGATTCTAAGCGGTCGTCTATGAGATGGGAACGATAAGTTCTCTTAATTATACTTATCGTTGAAAATGGAGATTCATACAGGTAGGTAGAGCCAGAACGATGTTAAACGAAATGCAACTTTTTTTTAAATTAGGATACTTCGTCCATTAGATTACAAAAGTTATTCTTATGATCTGAACTACATGCGTTTAAAATTTTGCCATTTTGAAGGAGAAAAACTTCGTTTTCCTGAAGAGATAAAGAGAATGTATAATTTATATTTTTAGTTATCGTGCTCTTCCAATGAATTCGCATTCATTGCCCATTCGTCGAATCATTTGCTTACGTAAACACAGTCGCATCGATTTGAAAAGCCAATTCTCCAGTCTAGCTGGCATCGTGCTCCATAAATATGCTTCTGTTTGTATGTGTGTCTTAGGTCTTAGTAAAAGCGGTCACCCCAAAATGTCTTGGTGGTCCACCGTTCGACTTAACGCCCCCCCTCATCTAGACGAACAGTCAATTGATTCGCTGGCTCCTGGATTTGAGGAGCTCTGACTGGGTATCGGTTTCTGCAACTAGCTTGCTGAGTTGCCTCTAATTTCATGGCATACACTGAAGCGCTTTTTAGATTTTTGACATCTGCCTTCTGTATCTCAGGATCGCGGATGCCTTCGATAAATTACTGGAGACACATTCCCTTTTTTGCTAAAAAGGGAGATGTGACAGTCTTTCAACATCCGTGGCGAGCTCCTGGAGTGTTTTCTTCGGCTTCTGCTCGCTAGATTTTAACTGAAGCCTGCTATAATCTCCCCAAAACGTTGGTTAGAGTTTCGAAGTCTAGCCTCTGGTTCTCGGACAGAGTTTGGAGAATATGTGCTGCGTCTGCTCTCAGAGAGTAGACGAGATGGCAGGCTTTAGTTTCGAAATTCCCTGCATTTGCGTTTGCCACTATAGTAAACTGAGTCTTATACACTTGCCATGAAGTCTTTCCATCACATGTGGATAGCTTGAGATGATATATGTTCCAATTTAAAGGTGTTAGAATTGTGACCAATATGTCATAATGGACTTCTTTAAACTGTCAACTTCCGTGGCGACAACAGCAGAAACTCTGTCTTGAAGTTCTCTAACTTTATCTTTAACCCCATGTATTCTGCTTTCCATAGCTTCGAATATTGTTAGGGAACGTGCACGAACTCAATTAATTCATAATAATTTAATATGTTCATTATAATGTAGATTTTTTTTGCCAATAGTGATGTTTTGTTTACTTAGGCTTTGAGCGTGACAGTGCACGGAATGTTCTTTCATTGATATGTTTAGAATGCTAAATAAATAAGTTCGTTGTTAATTAAAAAGGTTTTTGCGAAATATACTTCCATTCGTCCGAAGTTATTAAAATAAGTTAAGAAATTGATTAATTTCAAACAAATATGTTTACTAGTATGGAGTAATCTTTTCATTTTCTCTGCTTTCATCCCTTCTTTAACAGAGTTGACAGCTTCCTCTATCTTTTCTTGGAATGCAGCGCAGGTAGTCACCAACTGTGCTGCTCCTCCATTGCTCTTCTAAGGCTGCTATCACACGGCCGTTTGTTTCGGAAGGACAACTGTTTGGAACAATTTTTCGGCTTTGTCACGTGATATACAACAGCCAATCACCATAGATCACTTGGGGGTTAACATATAAAGGGGAAACTGGTTCTCTAGTACAAACACGAAGGCTACCAAAATCAGCTATTTTTAGCTTGATGAGGGATTCGAAACTGATAGCTGATTGGCTGAAAACGAACAACCTGCAATTTTTACCGAACGGAAGGAAAAAATCGCGCGTCTTTCTTTCAATAGTAAACCAGTCAGAAAAGTTGTCCGAAACAGTTGTTCGTGTGAAACAAACGCCGTGTGATATGGGCCTTACAGGCATTCCCACTCCTGACATAAAAAATTGTTGCATGCGTATGGGGTCGTAAAGACTGAATGCACACAGCTCCGATATGTTGATAAAATTTATATTTCATCAAAAGAAACACTCCAGAGTTCTGGAACTTTCCATAAAAACAGTTGCACAAATATTCACACTATCACCGGGTTATTAAAACTAAACTTCTAAGAACGGAAAACAAATGCAATGCGAAACGCATCTAAAAGTGAAGCTAACCCGGAGATATCTCAGCACTCCCACTCACGTTGATCTAACAACTGACAGCAGATGCTTTCGCCTGTCTTATATAGTTTTCACACGGCCACAGCGATATTTCTAGTGCTTTCTACTTCTCGAAATTACTGAAAGGCATATGAGGGCCGAATTACAGCTACTACAGATATTCAGTTACAATACTCATTACAGTTATACAGAGACCGGTCCAAAATGACACAAAGTTTGGAGATTTCTCATTAGTTGCCAGCTTGGTGATATCGCACCAAATTAGCCAGATAGCCATTTAATCAATGTTAAACAGACTTGCCTCTGTATTCTTACTACACTTCACTTCTCTAAGCTTTCCATGTCACATTACACAGAAAAATACAATTTCACATGTAACTGCACTAAAATCATCTATTTGTGTACAAAATTCATAAAAATATGTGCCAAATTAAAGCTTCCAGAGAAAATATGCACTTTTCACGATGTTAAAAATTTTCTAAATGTAAGAAAAATTTGTCGATTAAATTTTTTTATTAAACCAAAAAAAGAAACGGAATGGCACATTATTAAAAACATTATATTGATCACTCATTCTAAAAACAAAACAATATTATAAGATGCCGCCCCGAAATAAATTAATAAAAAAATTAGCATATTTCATTTAACAAAGCGCCAACGTTGAGTGCATGCGATAATGATTTGGTTTATTTGAATATAACAAAACATTCGAGGGCAGTTTACCTAGGGGAAAGAATGCCTTTGTGAAGGCCATCCTAAAGGAAACTGGACCATATACACGTTTTACATTAGAAAAACCATCAAAAGTACCATGCAGCCAATCCATTCATCTGGATTTGAACCCCGGACTGAACTGCCTGTATTTACGGACTTTTCTCCTCGGCTGCTGGTGTGGTGTCCGATATTGGAAAAGATCGAAATTTCATACTGGGCGAAAAAAGGCAAGTGGCATAATAAAAGGTTTCTGCTATCTCAGTAATATAAAGTGATTTAATACTTAAACAATACTGTTTATTTACTTTACTTAGTTTATGGCAAAGTACACCAAGACCATCTCTTCATATCACCTTTGGGTACTTTGTCATAATCTAAAAAATCAAACCAAACCTACTTCCAAGCGAGGACTCGTAATCAAAGCACGTCTTCATGAAGGATGCTTTAAATGAAACTGTCTCATATTCATGTTACACATAGGCAAGAAAATCCACAAAAACTGCTATGCAGCTGGCCCATTTGCAAGGATTTAAACCTGCTACAAATAATTAGTGTTCAGCAATTGTACTACAAAGTTGCTGGCTGGATCCTTTAATTGCATAATGTGGGGGATTTCGTTCTTTCTTTACCAAGACTTAAAATTTTGAAAAATGAATTTGGTAAGGATGACTTTTAGAAGGAATAATTAAAGATAAATTTACTAAGTTACAAAAAAATATTGATGATTTTATAAGACAGTGTTGAATTTAATTATTTCGGGTAGTGTAATGCAGGAGAAAATTATGTAATACATGGGTAGCTCTGACTTATTCAAATGAATTTATCAGATATTTCTAATTTAATGACTGAGAATTTATGTTCACACAGGAGTTGAATGGTACAATCACCAAAGTACTTGGGCATGGGGCCCAACCTCTGCATTATACCAATTTCCAATTATTCTCAGGTTCAAATGATTTAGGCATAACAAAACTAAATTTCAAAATTAGTTCATTAGCATAATAAAACTTGATATGAAAAAATGATAAGCTGAAGGGGCCGATTCAATTGTCCATAATTTGGTGGTAAGAATTCAGATGTTCGAAAGAAGAACATAGGTTCATTCTATGGGAAGCTCTTTAGAGAAGGAATAACATGGTACAGAAAGAATGAGCACATAAAGTAAATGAGATTAGAATAGGCAAGCGAAAAATATAGTAACATAAAAAGAAATACATCAAACAGTTGCATAAATTACATGAATGTATATTAGGTTATTTAGAATAGACATAGGTCTCTTTATATTTACTGAAGAGTAATAGTAATATAGGGTTAATGCTACTGTATTTTTTCTGAGGATTATATGAAAATTGTGTGCCATAAAACAACAGAAGGCATGTATCTGGATAATATCCAATTCATCATGAATTTTATTACTTTTGATGTACCATGGGCAACCAGACACTGTGTTGTATTGGAATGAAATTCTGAGCCGTTTGTAACAGATTATGATTGATGTGGCAGTGGTGTCCAAACTGAGCATGCGTAACAAAGTAAGTGACACAAGATGATTTTATATGAGTTAAATTGTTGTCAACAGATAAAACGCTGTTCTGGGTAATTAAGGGGTACAGTTGCGTTTACATGACTGGAACTTCCGGATAAAAAAGTGCATGTGTGGGAATCATAAGAGATTATGGTCGAGGATCACCTCAGGATAAATCTCTCGCCTAGCACAGAGTTATGTGTTTTCACACATGCTACAAGATTGAAAATGATCATCATCATCTTAATGATTACTGCTGTGGATGTATGCACATTAATTTCAATTTTCATGCTCATAGACTAAGTCTCTAATGCATGAATGTGATTTTGCTGTGCTTGTAATGCTGGACGAAGGAAAGAATTTTGTGAAAGGATAGCAGTATCATCAGCATAATGGGCTAGAGTGGTGTTGCTTGTTTGCGTGATGTTGTTCACATACAAATTTAAAAGTGTAGGCCCCAGTAAAGAGTCCTATGGCATGCCAACTAGAAAATTACTCCAGATGGAGTATGTGTTTGAAATGCGAACATCAAAGTTTCTGTTAGGTAGGACTTAGTGATGTATATTTACTATAACTGATATGTTGTAACTGTAGAAATAAATAAATATCCAATACATTCTTTAAATGTTTTAATTAGGTACTTATTTTTGGAATGCATGTGACATCATATGAGTTTTCAAAACATGTTTAAATGCAAAAGATTTCCCACAAAACTCACACTGAAATGGGCGCTTACCAGTATGTCTTACCATATGATTTTGAAGGTGATGTTTTAATATAAAACTGCTACCACATTCAGCACATTTAAATTGACGCTCTCCAGAATGTGCTAGCATATGTCTTCTCAAATAACTTTTCTGAAAATAGCTTTTATTACAAACTGTACATACAAATGTATTCTCTGTAGCAGTACTCTCTATCAAATATACTGAATGAGATGAATTAGGCTGCATATAACCTAAAACACAATATTAAAATTATGTATTTTATGATTTATATAACTTATAATAAAAATATCATAATTTAATACTTAAAAATGAAATAACAGGCTCCAAAACATTTATAAAAATGCTGTATTATTTTTAATAAAAGAGAAGACAACTTATTGGAAGAAAAGCAACAA
>KK119335.1:0-19284 GCA_000611955.2 Stegodyphus mimosarum | reverse complement strand
GAAGAAGGTTCTATATTTAAATTTTCAAACCTAATCCTGCAAATTTATGAGTATTGCACTGATTCTTGCTGTAACTCCTTAGATAACTTATTCAGCATGCTATTTAAATTCAAAAGACAACTTGCTAAAAACAAAAATAAAATATACTAAACTAATAAACTTATGAAGCATTACATAAAAGAAAAATCATTTCAGTCACTAATTCTTCACAAAAATGAAAAAATACTACATTGGCATTTAATATTTAAAGCTAATTACAAACTGCTTAGATATCCCTATTTTTATCAAGAAAATAAATATGAAGTATGTATAAAATTATATTAAAATATATAATTTATGATTAATTTTTTATGCAGATAGCATAAAATACTGTTCTAAAGATCAAGCACAATATGCCTCTAAATCTAATAAATCCGAATTAACTGGATTGTTTAATAACATTAATTACTTTTTGCAAAAAATAACTTTTATTCATAAAAGAAAATTTTGCTATACTTTTATTACTTTTCTGAGCACATCTTGATGAGTTTGGCTTGTTAGTTTTGGATTATAACAAAGCACGCCAGGGCTATCTACCTAAGGACAAGGATGCCTTTGTAGAGGAGCGGGAAGCTGGCTCGTACCCACATTACACAACTAGGGCAGTGGGTCTCATCTTTTTTTTTTCCCCAATGCACACTTTTCACTATTGCTAGAAAATTTCCCCCCTTCTTTACAAAACTACCTATATACTTTTATTTAGATTTTTTTAACAATAAAAAGCATAGAAAATACTTATTCCAAAACTTGAATAAAAGTAGTTTTTTATATTAAAACAAAACACTTTAAATAAAGTTATGAAATGAGTTAAATAAAATTCTGACTGCATTCCCCCTTGTTTGAGAACCCCTGAAATAGACTGTTTGCTTGGAATTAAACTCAGGGTCAATCTACCAACATTCAGCGACTTTACTGCTCACCCACTGGTGGGCACTCTTGATCAGTTAAAATGACACACAGTAAAATTTAAAATTTTCATTTAATCCGTTGATTACTTCTTCATACATAAATTTATTAGTTCTGAAATTTTATTAGATATGAAATGAAATTTACACGTTCTAAAAATAATCAATTTTTGACATGAACAGGATAAACTTTAATGCTAGGAAATGTAAATAAAATATAATGAGAGAAAAATACATATATATATTTATGTAATTTTCTTTTATGTATATAATGTATACACACACACATATAAAATTTCCCTTCATTCTGGGTAAGGAAAGATAGAGAACAAGAACTGTAACTATGTTTTATCATTTATTTAATATAACAAACTGTAAATTTTTCAATTTAAATATCTTAAGTATTTTTCAAATATACAAAAGCTTAAACATAATATTAAATTTGGCAGAGAACACACCATTGTTAAACAGTTAACAGTATGATTACTGATTAATAATTACACTTAAATTATATGAAGGATATTTATTATATTTAATCTCCACTTGTGAAAATTTGGACATTATTTTCCTAACATACATGCAACCTCAGCAGAAATGGTGATAGCAGAGGCTGATTGCACATGCCATTGGGCCTGAATACAAATTCCTAATGAGATATGTATGAATATTTGCCATTTTATGGCCCTTGAATTTTAGACAAGGCAGCACAACAGACATCTATAACTGTACTTCAGAATGACAATAGTTAAATTTACTGATTTGAAAAATGTTTTTGACAAGTTACTAGCAGGGAGAAAAGTGAAGTTTTCAGATTCCTTCTTCAGAGATGCTCTGCTTTTAGTCAAAACTGAGATAGAGACCTTGAGCAACACTTATGTGCTTTGCTTAAATTAAATAATTTAATTAACAGCATTTACAAAGCTTTTGCCAATTCTATTAATTTTCAATATCACAATGATATTTCACACTTTTCAGGAGTTTTATCTGATACTGAAAACAGTTCTTTGCAGGTTCAACTACTCACTGTGGCTACAAGAAAGATAGTCTTGCCAATTTTTCAAATACAATAGACTGCTAGTTAACATTACAGAAATGGATTTACCATTTATTTAAAGTAGCATGCAATATTCTTACCTCATTTTGCAGAAAGTTATCGAAGATAACTATTTAACTTAAAAAAAAAAAACTTTTAAAATTTAAAGCTATCTATCACTTTGAATAATTCCTGTAAAATGATGTTAATTGAAAAAGTGCTAATTAAATAAATATACAATTACATAAAATATTATAATTCCTTCAAGTATTTGTCACACTCTTTGCATTTATACTTCTCTTTAGCTCTTACATAATATTAAGTGAAAACCAAATAGAATACTAAAAGTTACATGCTTTTTATTGACAAAAATATTTAAGTTACTTTTAGATAAAACATTACTGAAAGTGGCTTGGATACCCTTCTATTTTCTTTCTCTTGTACTTTTTTCACTGTAGTACTTCATAAACAAATGCTCAGAAAGCTTATATATTTCTTCCAATACTTAGATCCAAGTCCTTAATTTGTTGCTTCAATTTATTTCAAATGTAAAATATTTTCTGAAGTTATTGCAAATTCATGTTTGGCAATGCCTTCCCCAAAGTAAACTTATCATTGCTGTATTCATAAGACTGATACTGATATTGTCTCTACATATAATAAAACAAGGAGTCTCTGTGTGTGTGTGTCTTTCGTTCGTGTTGCGAGTAAGCTAATAGACCCAGGGCCACGAAATTTGGTACATAGGTGTATCTACACAAGAGCCAGTGCACCTCGAAGCGATTTTTTCGAAATTCGAATATTTTTTATTTTATGTTTTGTGACCAAATGGCGTCATTTTTAGACATAATGGGCTACAGGAAAGCAAGATTTCACTCTATACATTTTATTTTTACATCGTCGTGAAGCGTAGACACTTGGCTATTTTACGAATTTAAAATAAATTTCGTATTTCAATAAATCGATTAAATACGAATTTATTTAGAAAGGTGAGCTTAACACCTTTTCGGTGGAATTTTTTCAAAAAAAACTTATTTAAAAAAATATGCTGTTTATTTTCCTTTGATTTTTGGACACGTTGAACTTTAATCCTTTCGACTCCTTTTAAAAAAAGAATTTTGGAAAAATAATAATATTTTGTATTTTTTTAAAATTTTTTAAATGAAGCTTCCGAATACACTTCTCACATCTCAGATATTTTAAAATGTAGTTTTGGCAACAATTTTCCTTTCTTATTGTTGTTGATAGATTTTTGATGAAATTGCATCATTTTGAATAGTTTCATTCTTTTAAAAATTTCGGTTTGGCAACAATTTTTCATCGTATTTCTTATGTTACTGTTTTTAAGAGACTGAAAAGTTTAAGAAATTAAAAAGTTGTTTCTTTTTGCAACGGTAAATTGTTTAATTACTTTATTAGGATAATTAACATTTGTATCAAGGGATATTGCTTATTTCATTGTAATATTATGTTTTAATTATATATAATTTTAATTATAAAAAAGTTTTGCATGATATTTTTTAATCTGTTTAAGTTCTTAATCTGTTTATACCATTTGAGTTCTTAAGATTTTGCAAAGGGAAGTTGGTTAATTTATTTATTAGGATAAGTAATATTTGTATTAAGGGATACTGCATATTTCATTGTCATTTTTTATATGTATAATACATTTTTATTGATTTCTTTTTTGATAAAGTTGTTCTGCAGAGTAAAATTCTGTGCGAAATGTTTTGTTTTTTGAGTTTCTTTCATGTTATTTTTTGCTTATTTCACTGTTTGTAAGATATTGAAACGTTTTGCATGATTTTTTTGCATGAGCCAGTGCACCTCGAAGCGAGTTTTTCGAAATTCGAATTAGATTTTTTTTTTTTTTTAATTTTGTGTTTTCTGACGAAATCGCGTCCTTTTAAGACATAATGGGCTATAGCAAAGCGAGATTTTACTCTATTGAACAGTTTAAGAAATTGAAAGATTGTTTCTTTTTGCAAAGGTAAATTGTTTAATTAATTTATAGATCTATATTTAAAAGGGCGAGTCTTTCTGTGTGTGTAGGTGTCTTTCGTTCGTACTGCGCGTAAGCTAATAGACCCAGGCCTATGAAATCTGGTACACAAGATGCATCTAGACAAGATGAAATAGTATCAAATTGATAATTTTCTCTCATTATATGAACAACAATGGCACACAGCCATTGTTGCTGATATCAGCACGGAAAAATGAGGGCGATAATTCTGTGCTGTTTTTAAATTTAATGTTTCTCTTGGATACTGGACGTTTGTCTAGAGAAGGCAGCAGGAAGTTGGTTAATTTATTTATTAGGATGATTAATATTTGTATTAAGGGATATTGCTTATTTCATTGTATGCTTTTTATATGTAATGCATTTTCAACTGAATTTTTTTAACGTTGTTCTTTGTTTCTTTTTCGATAAAATTGTTATGCAGAGTAAAATTCTGTACAGTTTTCAAATTTAATGTTTGGTGTTCTCTTTAGGCATTTTCCCGGTACACTTAAAAGCCAGACGAAGGCTGGTCGCGCAGCGGCTAGTCTTTGATAAAAACGTAACTGCCTTTCACAGCCACTCAACTGTTAATAACTACATTGGATTCTTCCTACTTCTCGGAATTTCAAGACATAAAGCAAGTTCAATAATTTTCCTGCACAGCTGTTAAGTTTGTAAGGAATTATTGAAACCTTGGTGTACGCCCCCCTTATGTAAGAGGTTAGCAGATTCAGCTAGCAATCTATGGTTCGAATTCCTGGAGGGCATAGCTGACTCTTCTTAACTTCTGGTACCAAAGAACTCAGCAGTGGATAATTTATCACCACTAGGATCTAGTGGACTGGATCTCATTCTTCACCTCAGTCAGCATTTATTGTGGGGAAGCATGTAAGGAATTATCACTTTCACACATGCCTACTCTTACTATGTAAGTGGTTAGTATGCCTAGCCAGCAGCTAAAAAATCAATGGTTCAAATCCTAATGAGAGCACATTTGAATTTTCATATTACTTGCTTAAAAAAAATCTAACAGTCTTTACAAGTCTATTTTATGGAAGCCCAGTTCATGTCAGCTGTTTCCTTAATAACTCTGACTAACTATTGGCTAAACCTATAAACTGAGTCAAACTTCCTGCAACATTTTCATAAAAGCACTGTCTGAGAGTATTTGACCGTACTTTTATATTTTCACCCTGGATTTCGGTAGAAATTAAAGTATCAGATGCTCATTCACTATATCGCATTTACTCGGAATTTAGAAAAACTTCATTTTGAAAGAAATTAATAATAATCCGAAGAAAAGAAATAAATTATACCAATGATACTAAAATGTATGAAAGAAACTAATGAAACAGAAATAGAATTCTAGATATAACTAATTTTAGAGTCTTTTCAATTCAAAATATGTAAAGAAAAACCATTGAAATAGAAAAAGTGGCCAATTCCTGTTAGCTAAATATGTAGAAAAGTACATTTAACTATGATTCACACTTTTATCTTATGAGTCTAAATTATTTAGGTGCCAATGTAATAATTTCAGAACTGATCAAGATAAATATTGAAGAGTTTTTAATCTTATTCAAGAAATTTCTAGCAGATAAATTTTTAACAAATAAAATATCAAGATAAAAGATTATACAGGGTGCGACAGCATTCATAGCGTAATTTGACTTGTGTAGTACAATGACGTACTGCATGAATGCACACCAGCTCATGCTGCATTTGTGTACTAATGAGCTGCCATTTCGAGGGTGACAGTGATATGGATCGGTGAAGTGCACAGCATTGTGCCTTTGCTGTTGAAAGTTATTTAAAAAATAACTACTCTGTTATTGCTACCCAGCGTCTATTTTGGCAACATTTCAACTTGGGATGTCATGGGAAAGTTTCAGATGGACGGACCATTGTGAGGTGGGTAAATGCATTTCGAACAACAGAATACTGTTGAATACTGCTTGCAATGGCAAACCGGGAAGAAGTAAAAGAGCCGTGTTGACACCAGAAGCAGTGGAAAAGGTTTGTGTTGGAATATTGCGTAGCCCAAAAAGATCTCCTCCTCCTCATTCAGGAGAATACTGCATGAAGATCTCCATTTTCACCCAAGGCCGCCTTGCTCACTTTATCTTTCATGTCCAGACTTTTTTCCTTTGGGGCCACCTGAAGAAAGAAGTTTTCCGAACAAGTTGTACCGCCATTCCCAAGTTGAAGGATCGCATCAGGACTGCCGTCGGCAATGTCCCAGGGAATACGTTATACCGAGTTATGGCAAGCTTCCAACATCACCTAGATGAATGTGTTGTGCAGAGGAGGCATCATATTCAAAAAGTAATCCACGCAATAAACACTGACTTACACATTAGTAAATGGCATACATTTAACTATTAATTGACATAAGAGGTAATAAATAAATTACAGTTACTGCCTTACGATGTGTTTTTAATATCCTACTATGAACGCCGCACCCTGTATATTAGTAATCCTTATATGAAAACATTCCCATTTAATTTTGTGATATGAAAAGTAAAAAAAAAAAATAATTAGAATACAAAGTAACATGCATTTAACAGCTGTTTAAATACTTTAAAGAATATAGAATGCAATATACTGTATATTTCCGAATATAAGCCAAAGTATGTTTTTCTTTCAAAAAATTAATCTTAAATTCAAAACCTGAGTATAAGCTAAAATGGAGGGGGAAAAAATCCTGTAACATTCAAGCATGTCGTTGTGAGAGCTAAAATGCTGCCAAGCAGGTAAAATATATTTATTATCTTCCAATCAAATCACTGCAAAGTAAAATACCAGAAGCCTAAGATGACAGTTTTAACTCCAGTAATTTTATCTAGAGCTAGCACATTTTTTCAATTCATTTATCATCTTGTAAACAATTTGTGGTAACTGTCTAGTCTTTTTTTCTGTTCCAAAAGATCGGCAAGAAGAGATTTTCTTATACAACAGCTTTCAAACTACAGGTGATTATGTTCGATGAAAAGTCCAACAATAGTATGGCGGCTCAGGATTTCTCCATAAATGAAAAACACGTTCCAGATTGGAGAAAGTGAGGTGCAAATTTTGCTAATACCACATTTTTCATGTTGATGACCATGCACCAAACCAGCATTATAAACAATTTCCAAAATAAAACAACTCATTTTCTTAAAATGAATATCTCATTTGATTTAAAATTTTATTTTGGAAATTTCAGAAATAAATGAGTGTGATATTTGGCACTGATTGCTTGCTTCTCGCTAAAGGAACAATAACTACATTTTTTGCAAGATTAGCAGATCTGTATATAAACTTATTTAGCTTTAGCAAAAGTTCAAAAAAATTTTTGGCTTACACAGGGTAAAATATACAAGATGTTCTTTGTTTTTCATATTTAAGCATTTGTGGGTTAACTCTCTAACTACAAATTTATGTAACTTCTTCTTCTTTTCTGTGCCATTTTACTTTTTTGTCCAAAAGATCGGCAAGAAGAGATTTTCTTATACAACAGCTTTCAAACTACAGGTGATTATGTTCGATGAAAAGTCCAACAATAGTATGGCGGCTCAGGATTTCTCCATAAATGAAAAACACGTTCCAGATTGGAGAAAGTGAGGTGCAAATTTTGCTAATACCACATTTTTCATGTTGACGACCATGCACCAAACCAGCATTATAAACAATTTCCAAAATAAAACAACTCATTTTCTTAAAATGAATATCTCATTTGATTTAAAATTTTATTTTGGAAATTTCAGAAATAAATGAGTGTGATATTTGGCACTGATTGCTTGCTTCTCGCTAAAGGAACAATAACTACATTTTTTGCAAGATTAGCAGATCTGTATATAAACTTATTTAGCTTTAGCAAAAGTTCAAAAAAATTTTTGGCTTACACAGGGTAAAATATACAAGATGTTCTTTGTTTTTCATATTTAAGCATTTGTGGGTTAACTCTCTAACTACAAATTTATGTAACTTCTTGGGATAAGTATGTCCTTCAATTAAAGGATTAAGAACTAGAAAAAAAAAAGCATGATTATATTTTAAAAATAAAGAACTTTCTAAGAACTGCAGTTAAACTTATAAAATCCTCTTCCAGACTTTTAATTTCATTGCAGTAGAAACACCTAGAAAAAACAATTCAAGGTGAGAATACAAAAAAAACCACCTCTTACATAATAAAATACAAAAACACTACTTTTTAGAATAAGAGAAAACAAATATTTTCAATCTAAGGAATTATAAATAAATTTGTATATCAAATACAAATTTGGACAAAGAGACAAAGAACCTATGCCATCATTGAAACCAAATAAATCTTAATTATATTGTCTCACTTGAAATAACAGATATTTACATACTAATTAGGATGCTTAGTTAAATTATAGCTTAAGCTAAATTTTACAGTAATAATAATGATTAAAAAACTCCATAACCTGTAATCTTTCTTGTATTTTATATTTGCATTTTGCTTATGTGAGTGACATAGCATATTTTTCTTTTGAGACATATATACCATTCAAAGGGCACTGTATTAAATCTTTAACAAAAATATCAAAATGTAATACAATTTATGACACTTTGATTATCCATACCCTGGTTTCAACATTCAGTAGAACTGCAATATTTTGATGCATTTTCTAATATACACACAATAGTTAACTCATGCTTACATGCATCACATGTGTAAGAAAGAATACATGGATTTCTGTGCTTTAAACTGGCATTTCGCTGAATAGTATCCACCAGTTGTAAAAAGTAAATACCCGTATTATAGACTCTCTTTCTTCATGAAATGCTTATTTGAATTATTATTTATGTGGAGAACAGTACCTATAGGCCATAAAAATAGTCAAATAAATGTTTTCTGACAACACATTGGCAACTTTTTTGGGGGAATCAATTAATCTTAAGTAATCAACTTGCTTATAGTTACAGTTCTTAACTTTTATAACCCTATTTAGCACTATTTTACATGCTTCCATGTAAAATAGTGCTAAATCTTAGGGTTATAAAAGTGTTAAATAAGTCATAGAAGATAATTTCCTACTAAATTATCTTTTATGAAGTTTTCAGTCTACATTTTTTTTCCCTACCTCTACTGAAAACTTTTCCTTGCTTGAAATATTTTTTGAGTAAATAATAATCTAATTTTAGATGAAGATGATTAGTACATGCAACCCTTCTAAGCAGATAATTCACATACAGAAGTTCATTGCAATACTAACAGGTTGCTGAGAAATAAATTATTAGAATAGCACAGTACAAATGGCAATTAATTAGTACTTATGTCTTAGCACAATAACCTTAAAAATTTTTTCCAGATGGAAAAGAACGATGACCTTTTTTTTAAAAAAAATAATACATATTATTACATATATATGTTATGTTTTATTTAGATATTTATTCCAAAAATTAATCAATTAGCTTAACTTAAAAGCAGATTTTTATTTCTTTTGTAGTGATTGTTTTATGAATATACTCAAAGCAATTGTTCTGTTTAGCAATTTTGTAGCAAAATACTTTCAGAAGTTTTACTGCAGTTTTTTCAGTGCATATTTTAAATTCTAGTATAAGATAAAATATATCAATTTCTTTTTTTCATAGAATTCGTTCAAATTTAACAGAATATATATGAAAGGAGTTGTACACTTAATTTATTTAGAAAAGATTTAGATGTTTAATTTTAACGAATGATTTATTAATGCTTATATTTTCCAGATTATGCATTGTACATGTACGAATGAACGTTTTTCAAGAAGCAAACACAAGTCCAACTGAAAAGGGAAAATTCCCATCATTCCTGTCTGCCGACGGTCAAAAGAACTTCATCGACGACAGACAAGATAAACAGTAAACAAATTTTCATTCCATCGGAAGGGAAAACGAAAATGTTTCAACAGGGGTTACTTTGATTGCTGAAGCTGAAAAATTATGTGCACATTTGTCAGAATTAGGAATATTCCAAAAATTTGATAAACTGCTACTAATACAGTTGTGTTAATATATAAATACCAATTAAAGTTATACAAGCAGAATTATCTTTACATTTATCTGACTGTTCACATTTTCGCAATTTTAACTTTTACAACAGATTTGTGTTTATTTATATAATAAATGATAAAAACCGATTGGTACGTAAGCTACATTTTTATTCATGCATGATCACTTCACTTTTTAGTTTTTTAATGCTCATAAACTACATGATTTGTCTACAAGTTTTTCATATAGCTGTAAATCTCTAAAATGTTTTCTAATATTTTATCAGATAAGAGATTGATTTATTAACAGAAATATTCAATAATAATAATACTAGGTATATATTTCATAGATCAATTTAACTTTTTTATCCTAACATTCCCCTATTACTCTCTCCTATCTATAATTCATCTGTATTCAAATATTTCAATAGAAAATAATCATAGTATTGATATATGCAAAAAACTGTGATAGGAACTTCATGTAAAAAGTAAAATTTTTCCTCCCATCATTTGCAACTGGTTTCCAGTTTCTATTCCTTTTTTTTTTTACTTCATCAAGGATGATTTGTTAAGATGAATAATCTGCATTCTTGACTTGATTGAAAATTAATGATTATACTAATATTTATCTGAATAGTAGTGAATTTATCTGAATATAAAATTTGAATTTCAATATCAACTTTCAGTATAGTCCAAGATTCTGCAAAATAATTACTGGTTTAGTTCAAACAATAAATTATGGCAATCTACTTTACAAATTGAATTTTTAATTTTGCTTCATCTATGCAGTTTAAATGAAAAGGTAATTACCCAAAAATTATGTTTCCCAAAAGCTTCCAAGATAAACTGAATATAATGACAGATTATAACCAAAACGACATATGTTTCAGTTAACAAAAACTGTTACTATAACCATATTAAACAAAATTATAATTAAACAAAATGATAAACTGAAGATAAAACGATAAGCTTCCAAGATAAACTGAATATAATGACAGATTATGACCAAAATGACATATGTTTCAGTTAACAAAAACTGTTACTACAACCATATTAAACAAAATGAAATTCTAACATTCAGTTCTAATATTCTATTATTTTCATTATATCAGGCAAAAATTATTTAACTGTATGTTTGGAGCTGATTTGATTTCAGATTATTTAAGTAATATTCTTATGCAAAATGACACTTGGATCTCAACTGACACAGAGGAAATATAGTATCATATTAAACTTACAAATCAATGATGACAATAGCAAACTATTTTAAGTTCCAAAATTGATAATTAACTTTTAATTCATAAAATGACAATATAGAATGAAATTTTGCTATTTTCAAGACAGGAATTATTCAAACTTCATTCTGTTATATGCTTCAAAATTTCAAAGAACTCCCTCTTATATGCAATTTTTTTTTTAATCTTTAGATGATATTTTAAATCTCTTTGTACAAAAAAATGAAGGTGCCAATATGTTGACACAAATGGTTTGTAAAGAAACTACTAACAGAAAATTCTCAAAGCATTCAGTCACTTATCATGTTAACTGGCAATATATGATTCCTATTTTGCAGTTAAAAGCCTTGTTGAGATGACGTTGCTATGAAAATATTATACTGAACTAAATTAAAATACATTAATAAATTTGTTTTGATTACAGAAAATTTTAGACAACTTTAAATCAATCTAATTTTTGAACTGGATAACTAAAAAATACATTAAGAAAATTACTACAAAAAATTACTTTGAACAAGAGCAGACTAACTGGATTGTATCTATTTTACCGCTCTCTTATCATACATATTTTACTCTTCATTTTACTGTTTATTCAAAATAGTTTATGGAGATTTCATGAAAAATCAATACCATGTATGTATCACCTTAATGCATCAAAAAGAGGAGATACTTATCAAAGCATAATAGGTTCAGATTTGTTAATTTATATCACAAAGCACTTGAATGCTACCTACTTGAATTGGACTTCCTAGAAGAAACTGATTCTTACCATCAACCTGTCCTTCATCATTAATGGATCCTTTCATGATACTTGATAAATACACCTTAATGATTCAAAAGCTTGCAACTAACATGCAAATGTCTTATACACTTTTATATTTTTTTTCTCAGTTAATTGTTTTCACTTGTTTAATACACTGATACATTTAAAATTAAAAGCTCTTTTCTTTTAAAACAATTTTAGAATTTCTTATACTTCTAATGAAGCTGAAAAAAATTTCATTAAAATTAAATTATTTATTATGACAAAGCATTTAATGGTTGTCTTCCTTTGACAAATGCCTTGAAGGATAAAATTTATTTTATTTATGTCAAACTTCAAAAAAACTAAAAATATCACTAATCCACACAGTCAATTGTAAGCTACACATTTTGCGGCAGATGTATACATAATTATTAACAATGGAAATTTTTGAAAAATAGGATCACATTTTAAACTAAAATTCAGAATAACTAGAATAAATTGCTAAATTCATTTCTTTTTTGAAGTATGTTTAATTCCTGAATATGAAAACCTGCTTTGTATAACTTATTTAATATATATTAGATTTCAAAAAGAGTACAATTAATATGTATTCTTAAGCTTTATATCTAATAATATTGAATGTAACTACTATGAATAAAATACATATCTATGACAAAACGATGATGCTTAACGTGATCATGTTTGTCCATAGCTATTTTGATAACATAAGCAATGGGGAAAAAAAACCTTCTTCAAAATACCAATAGAATTTAATTATTTTAATGTAATCTATAACTATAAACATATAAATTACATTTGTAGCACTTTAATTAGGAAGATGCAAAAGTTTGCTTATGAACTGTTCATAAGGTCTTTAATGCAAAGGTTCATTTACAAACTGCTTATAACATTTCCAGAAATTATTTGACTAATGTTGCACTCCCGATCTTATTATAAGGAGGGCATTCCTCATTGAAAGAGAAGTTACCAATGTAAAATTAAAGATTACAGAAAAAAGCAACTTTAGTTTTTTTTTTTTTTTTTTTTTTTTTGGAGAGCGGAGATTTAATTTCTCTATCACTTGGCTATTTTTATAATCAATTTTGACATTATTTTGGAACTTTACTTCAGTTTAAAAAAATTCTATAATATTTCGATCATATCAACTGCATTGTTGATCACAAAGCAATGCATTTTCTATGTTTTCGTATACAAACGGGCAGGATTTCAGCAATTTGATAACAATATATGAATAACATTAACCATAATCATACTATTAAATAGTACCAACTGTATTTTCAAAATATATTAAATAATTACTATTTAATGGATTTTAATCGGAATAGCTACAGGATCCATCTCAATTACATTTGAAAAATTTAATACAATTTTAAATAAAACTTCATAATTTTTACAATTTATAATTTTTTTATTTTCATATTCAGACTTAAAAACTGAAAATATCAGCAATTTTGTTTTAATCAAAATGAAACAGAGGAGGAAAAAATACATGAACTTAATATATTTAAAATGAACAATATTAAAGGTATGATTCTAAATTGCAAATAAAGTAGGTTCATTTTTTTGCCTCCATACCCAAGGCCAGACAAATTCTAACTATGTGACAATCACAATTCACATAGCCACAGCGTACGGATACTACAGAATATCTCATTAAGCTCCTGCTGAGAGCCTGGCAATGATGCACCTTGTACAGGATCTACTGGTCCAAAATCATAGTCATCACATGAAAATTTTCTTTCTCAGTTTGATAATATTTCTTAATACACTGCTACCCATTAAAATTGCTATACCATGAAGATGACATGCAACAAACATCAGATTTGCATGAAATATATTACATGCTAAGATATACAAATAATTAGCTTTTCAGCACATGCACATAAAGCAGGTGTGAGTAACACAATTTAAGCTGTGCTTAAATAAGAAGACTAAATAGAGGATTTCTCATTTGAAAATCATATCTGAATGTTGTCTATTTGAGTAAATGTTGAGTTACGCTTCATGCAAGAAGCACATGTCAGAATTTGACTGAAGCAGGATTGTGACCCCTTGGGATTACACTTTATCGTTCTGTGACAATACTTGAAGACAAACAATCCAAATAATTCTGAAGAGAGTGATGAAGATTTAAAATCTCATACAAAATTTCAAAAGACTGATAAAAAAAAGTTCGTCATTACAATGAAAGTTATTTATCAGTGTGGCAATGGGCTTTATGTCAACTGGCGATCCAGAATATCCTCTTCCACTGTCTTGTTTGTGGTAAAAAAAACTTTCGAATACAATAAAAGCTCCAACAAAATAGAATGAACATTTCATGACAAATCATACTTATATGAAAAATAAAACTGTTGGTTATATTAAAAATCCAGTAAAATCTCAAAATAAACAGAACACAGTTTTTTGTAAACATTTCATTTAGTGAAAAAGTTCAGGAAGCAAGTTATTCGGTAGCAGAGATTACTGCACAAAAGAAGAAAAATGGCACAATTGTTGAGAATCTGATTATACCCATTTATAAAATTATAGTGGGTAAAATGTTATGAAAAGATGCAATAAGGAAAACTGAAATGGCAATTTTTTAATTCAAGTGAACAAGTCAATGCATTTAACGAATCAATGTTATATTCTAGCATTTGTAAAATCTGCTAACTAGAAAGTAATTAAAGAAAACTTTCTTTGCTGCAAAGAATTACTTGAGACAAGCAAAGGAATAGATATATATATATATATATATAATATTTTACCTGCATTTCTGGAAAAAAGATCTTTCTTGAAAGAATTGTACTGGCAGACATTTATATAGTGCTGCTTTCATGGTTGGCTCCATAAAAAGCTTTGTTACTCTTGTAAAAGAAAAAATGCCAATGTTGTTCCTACAAACTGTTTTATTCAGAGAGAAGTCCTGATGTCAAAATCTCTTGATAATGAACTACAAATGGCATTTGATGATTTATAAAAATGGTATACTTCATTAAATGAAAGGCACTTCTCCAAAAATTTTAAAAACCTCTGTGAAAACATGGATAAGAATACACATATACGTTGTTACATTGAAATATGGTGAATAAGTAAAGGCAAAATTTTTTATGAGAGTTTTTAAGCTAAAGGAAGAAATAAATGCACATTTCAACAAAATGACAAACAAGATTTTATTAAATGCTTTAAGGATCAAATGTGGGTAAAGATGCTAGCTTATCTAGCAGATATTTTTCATCGCTAGAACCAACTGAATAAGTTACTGCAAGGTAAAGTAAATCTACTAATTTCAAGTGACAAGATTCTTGGATATAAAAGAAAATTATAAAAAGATCCTTTTATAAAACAGAACCTTGATATGTTTGAATTACTGGCAGAACTAAAAAGTGAAAATGGATACCAGCAAATTTCAAGTTTTACTGCATCCCATCTACAGAGTTTGTAACCATTTCTGCATGTGGAAATTAAGTACTTTAAAGGACTAACAATGAAAAAAAAAAATTAAGGATTTATCCAGCAAATAAGAAACTAAAGCAATTATCTACACCCGAACTCCACTTCTGTAGTTTGTACGCATAAAATAAATCTGTAAGATGCATTATTATTACATATAATGTAATATTTATTTTAAATATAAAATAAATACAAGAATAAAATTAACTTCATTTTTTTTAAGGAATTAGCATTAAATTATAAAATTTCTTCAAACATTTATATTTTATACTTATAATAGAACCACATATTTTAAAGAAGATTAGTGGCTTTTTATTAAAATTTTAATTACAGTTAGCTTTATATTGATTCTTTCTGTTACACCTCATTTTGTTGCATACTCTCAGTTCAGTTTTATGCAAATTTTATGTCAACTAGCGCATCCACAATAAGGTTCAAGGGAAGGTGATAACTCACCTTAACATGTAGAGATAACTTCTAAGGATGAGCAGTTAGTAACAAATAATTAAATTACTTAATTAGATATCCTTACTCATAACAGATTTATATGGTTACAATTATATTTGTTTATTTTTTTAAATATCCATTACAAAGCCTTAAGAACATTTTATAGTAGTTATAATTTATGATATTGATTCTAAAATAATGTTAGTACAATTTGCTTACACACTTTTTTTTTTCCCCCATTTGTAAAATTTCCAGATATTTCAGCTAATTTACATAACTTTCCTTCTCTTTAGTATCTTTACTAAATTTATTTGTCTCAGTAAACAAATCAATATTCTCAGAAGTTTATGCCCCATGTTCTAATTTGTAAATATTTCAACAATACACATTTGAAGAATAATTTTCTGTCTTTATAAAATCAATTGCTTCTTCAAAGTGTTTCCTCTTCATTTTAGAATTTCCAGATTTAATTAATGATTTCTGTTATTCTAAAAGAGGTGATTGTACTTAGAATGTATAGAAGAAACTATTAATTTTATTTTATTAATAATATCAGTATTGAGAATAAATATGAAATGGTGCAAGGCCAGGGATTGAAAAATTTTTAGAGCTCAGAGCATGCACTGAGCCATATATGATGAACTTTTTAACAAATTGTCGGTTTTCAATTTCTTTGCTTTCTTTGATTGCTTCAATGTTTGTGTCTAGTGGAAAAATAACAAAATAAAGGGATGATAAGAAAGTTAAGAAAAACACTTCTGGGATCAAAAGGAGAAAATTCAAATAACTTTGTTTCCACTGTTCTTCCTAAAATTCACCAAAAGATAAGAGATTCATCACAAATTTAATATAAAACATGTCCATTACGAGTCAACATCATGAAGACACTTCATTTCATCACATTTTTCTTTGCCTTCAAATCATTCTAAACACTCTGAGGAGCAAGACCTAAAATCTGAAAGAAAAATTATCCCAAACAACTCTGTAAGAGAAAAAGCCAAAAGACTTTTTTTGGGGGGGGGGAACCAGAAAAGAAAAGTGCAAAATGAATTTTCAAGAGAAAACTGATACACATTTAAATATTTCGAAATAATTCCATGGGATAAAACTCTTATCATGAAAAAATATGAATAAAGAAAAGAAATGAAAGTTAAAATTTAAATAATTACAATAGCATTTTTGTTTTTCCTAAGAACTGTTTTGGAAACTGTACTTTATAGAATTTATTATCTTGTTTATTTTTCAAAATCAAAATATTCCCGAATTTTTAAAACAGAAAGGAATGTCACTTTAAAATAATAATTTTAAAAATAAATTTAAAATAATAAAATTTCACTTCAATGTTATTTCTTAAATATAATTTTAATATATTGTTATTACTTTTAAGATATTTATCAATGTTATTTATTACGCTTGTAAAAAAATTGTCAGTATAAAACATTTTATTATGCAAACTGATCTCGAAGTCACCAAATTTAATGCCACATAACAAAAGAACTCGTATCCCCAAAAGGGAAAAATATTTTTGATGTAATATTTTATGAAGTCTTTATTTGCAAAATGGAAATTATTTCAAAATGTTTATGCTTCAATCGAGGCACAGCCTTGTGCCTAAAAATATATATTTGTCAAGGCATCTCCAAAAATTATTCCTGCAAAATGTTAATTCACTCAAAATAGCAGTCATTTAAAAAAAAAAAAGTTCAGATTAATAAAATTAAGGGCCTTTGGCTGATTTTGGTCAAAATTAAGAACTTCT
Source organism: Stegodyphus mimosarum (assembly GCA_000611955.2). Lineage (NCBI taxonomy): Eukaryota > Metazoa > Arthropoda > Arachnida > Araneae > Eresidae > Stegodyphus > Stegodyphus mimosarum. The sequence goes on along the minus strand of KK119335.1, from coordinate 1,691 downwards.
AAGGAATAAAAATTGTTTCCAAAAAACCTAAGTACTTTTAAGAATTGTACGAACTCTGCACTTACAGAAGCTGTCGATGAAAATTGATTATTATTTTCCATCCCTGTCAATAGAACTATACAATTGGGTGAGAAATCCATTTTCTTGTGCTTCCGTCCATCCTCAAAATCGAACGAGTTTGTGACTTACAGTCAGATGGTTGACTGAAAATGAGATTTAATGACAAGGTTTTGGACAAATTCTGGATTTTCATTGAAAGCAATTAATACATTGCTGCTGTTTTCAACATTGTACATGTAAGAACAAGCTTTTTCTCATTTAACAACTTGTTTCTTGTTTTAAGAGTAAGGATAGAAATTGTCTCCTTTCTGTAGAAAATGAATAGAAAATCTGACCCCGAATTCAACATTTATGTAAAAAAAAAATAAAAAAAAAGACATAGATTTCACACTGATATTTGCCATAAATTTTTACACTAAAGAATTTATTATTTTTCTACATCTACTTAGAATTATGCCAACTGCATTAAAACTTTTCTGAATGATAGTCATTTTTTGTTTCCATTAATGATCATTAATAATAATATTGTTATATGGGTACTGAGGTTCCCTAGAACTTGAGTAATGTTAAAAGGATTCCATACGAATGAAAAGATGGAAAATGCTACTGTATAGCACAATAAATAAGATTTTAATTTCTTTCCTTCTTGGTATAGCAATTTTAACGGCCAGAAGTGCAAAATGCAAAGGTGTATTTAATTCTGCTTTTTGATTTGGAAATTGTGCTAAGGCCGAATCATATACAAGGATTTGGGGATACAGTCAAATATCGAAAATCCGCTGACCTGAAATTCGTATTGCCTCTCAAAACATAAACATTCAATTTATAGGTTCCAAAAACCGCAACATGGAGAATGAAATACCGAAGAAAAAATATTTCTTCAATAATGACGTCATAATTACCGAATAATAATGATTCTGTGTTAGTGGCAGAAAAAAAATCTTAACCCAGAAGAGGCTTTTAATAAGAATGATGTGTTCAGATCAGCCATCACTGGAATATCAAATAACAAATGATGAAATATCATTCGCTCTGTTTTGAACTTACCACAGCAAGAAAACGATTCCAACACCGACACAGATAGTGAATTTGATAAGAGTGAGAAAATATCTTTTAATGAGGGTTTGAAACATGGTGAAAAATACCTAAAATATTTAGAACAACAGAGCTTTGTCACAGAGCAAGAGGTTATAATAATATATAAAATAATGTAATAAAGTATATTAATGTACATAATAATTTAAGTAAATGTATCTAATACGCCTTATTTATTTTGCATTTTTAGTCTGAATATTATGATTTGACTTTTCTGTCCTGAAATCCGCAAAATCCTAAAATCCGCACAACCTCTGGTCCCAAGCATTGCGGATTTCTGGACTTCTACTGTACTTGCAAACATATTTTCCTATCCCTTTCATTGTGCAGGAGAGGGAAAAAAGTCACATCGTTCCTACCTTTTTACATTGTGCATGAGCGGAAAAAAAGGTCACATCGTTTCTTCTTTTAAATAATTTTAACAGAATGCGCAAACCACATTTTCGTTATTATCGCTTTCAACAAATATGCAGAATTTCAGTACGCGCCAATATATAAATTCACGTATATCTTCGGAAATTTTGAATAAAAAGCTC
>KK119334.1:141782-161156 GCA_000611955.2 Stegodyphus mimosarum | reverse complement strand
CCTTTTTTTTATTAAATATCATGTACTACGTACTCAAACCATAAAATTCAGTTCAAAATCAATATCGCAAAATCATTTTAAAATGAACATATCTTTAGAATTTCCGTAAGTCTCGTGCGCTGGAGATAAAAATGTTTTTTTTTCCGTACAGTGTTGCCATTGCTCGCTTTGAAATCATTTAGTTTATTAATCAGAAATTCGTTGAAATGTTACAAAACATAAAATCGATAATAAAGCAAGTTTCAAATTCAAAATTAGGGCTTCCAGATGCGCATATTCGCAGTAGGATTACGTCATTCAAAATTCGATGGCTCTAGGTTTTATTACAATGCGAGAAACATGCATACATTTATGCAAATTTTTCATTTTTTAAACTTTAATGCAGAGCGATAACATTTAGTGGCAACAATTTGAAAAGTGAATCGGGCATTCAGAGTGAATCAACGCAAAATCGCAAAACGAAAGTAATAGTCCTTCGGGACTAAATCCCTTTGGAGTAATAATAAGGGACATAAATTCAGGTTAGCGGAGAAAACAATATATAAAAGCATATGGATGTAAAATTAACCGATTAAATGTTATTAATTACGAAAATAAATTTGTATTAAATTAAAATAAGCACGGAAAACAATATATTAAGCTTAACGGAAGTGAAATAATAATCTAATAATGAAATCTTTGTAATAATGAACTCTTTTCTTGACAAAGTTATCTATTTAATGGAAAACAATTAGTAAAATTCGGATCTGTCTTTGAATATCTTTCAATATTATAAAATTCCAAAATATTCCTGTTTTTAACAATGCAGTTTCTAAGGAAATTCTGAAAGCATAAAATCAAAAAGTACTTTTATAGTTCATATCTTCATTGTGTAATTTCAAAGTACTTCCAAAACTATGAAAATCCATTATCAACACATAAACAAAACCAGCAAATATTCTCATTTTAAATAGAAACTGAATTGCAACTATCTGATTACATGAAAGTTTTTTTAGTAATAAATTATATTCTTCTCATACTTATTTTTATTTTATAAATGTATTGCGCAAAAAAATCAAAATATTCATGTTTCCGACTGTCATTCACTCCCTCTCGCCATTATTTTCTTCCGCGAACAAGCATCTGTCTCCGAAAACTTCACTAATTATATGAATATGTTTGTATCTATTCATTGTTAAAAATTCATAAAAATAACGTGAAAATCTGAAAAAATAATAAGAAATATGTGAAGAAAAGTTTAAATCTGTAAATGCGAACAGCGAAGGTGGTAATTGAGCTGACGGGTTACCAGGTTTGAACTGTTATCGCCAATGTTGGCGTTGTTTACATTTACCGGGCGCTTTGCGGAAGAAAACCCAACTAAATTAAATAAATAATACTAAAATAATATAATAAAGGCAAGTAAAAAGTAAGTTTTAAATTAAATTAATTAATTTACCAATATTTCAATTGGAGTGTGGACAAGTAGCAAGTCAAGTGATGTAAAGTAGTGTTCGTTCTATTTATAAAAGAGGGCGCTAGTAAAAGGTAAAGTTGAGTGATAAGCTGCTGTATGTAAGAACCATTTAAAAAAATTATGCTACAAACTATATGTAATGTAAAAAGTGTGTTCTGTAGCTTAAAACTTTTTTAGATCTAACTGTGTAGTAATGTAAAAATGTGTGTAAAAATGAGGAAAAATTGTGAAAAAACAAACTGTTGTAATATGAAAAATGGTTGCAAATTACTAAGGACTGTAATAATTTTTTTATAGATTTAATTTAAGCAGTATTTTTGAATTTTAATTTGGAAAAATGAAAAATTTTTTTATGAAAGTAAAAAGTAATGTAATATTTAATTATATTAAAACTTTATATAGGATGTGTAATAAAACTTACTAAATACTGGCCAAAAAATGAAGGAGAAAAAGATTAAAATTTTCACTCAATTCGGGCTATAATTGAGACTTTTGAAAAGAGTTGGCATTTTATTAGTAAAAGGAAAGAATCCAGTATTAAATATACATTTTTACAAATATTTACAAGAAATATTTACAAGATAATCCCTTAACTCTTCAAAATCCTTCATTACCCTCCATTTAAGGTTTAAGGTAATGTTATCATACTATAAAGAGTCAATAAATTATAAAAAAAAGTTAATGGCTGCCTTTTTAATATATAAATTAATAAATTGTGTTGGAACTTGGTTATTAACCTGAATATCAACTAGTTTTATTATTTCATCTTTTAAATCTTCTATTTCAGTACAAATGTTTTTTATTCTGATTAGTTGGCTATAAAAAGTGTTACCTATTATTTTTCTAGAGATATTAGAGTTCCAATTAATTAGTTTAATAGTATTAAAATGGAAATTTCTCCTTTTATCATATAATTAGTCCAAAGGGATGTAGTCCCGAAGGACTATTACTTTCGTTTGGGCGTTTTGCGTCGTTTCACAAAAATGTCCGATTCACTTTTCAATTTAGTGCTTATGTTTCTTTGTTGGTAATTGAAGTTGCATTGGGTTGGCTATTAGAATTTTTGGAATTGTACTGTGTTGGTTATTGGGTCTGTACTGGATGGATTAATGGAATTGTATTGGGTTGACTATTGGAATTATATTGGGTTGGTTTTTGTGTTCGTATTGGGTTTAGTTTAATGTTTGTTTCGTTCGGCAAGTTATTATATTATTAAGCAAGATCCCTTTGGACGTAATCAAAAATCTGAATCCTTTCAGATTTTTTTTTAAAATTTTACTGTGTTTAATTATAAGTAGGTCAAGGTATTCAATAGTATCTTGATTAGTATTAGTTTTATTAAGTGTTAAACTACTTGGGTAAATTTTGAATTGTTCTAAGGCAGAATTATTATTGAAAGTTATAATATCATCAATGTATCTAAATGTATTCTCAAATAACTTTAATTCATTCTTATTCAAACTAAGTTGGAATTTATATTCATAAGCAAAAAGGAATAAGTTACATATTTGTTTAGAACTGTTGGCTCCCATTGGTAATCCTCTAATCTGCTGAAAGATCTTATTATTGAATTTAATGTAGTTATTAAATAATGCACAATTCAGGTAATTTTCCATCTATCAATTCAAAGGATGTTAAGCACATCAGGAAAAGGTTGTGGGAGTTGCATTAAACTAGTAAAATTTCTTCTAATGGTAGAGAAGTATAAAGGTTCTCAAAGTCATAGCAGTTAATGTTCTTAATTTCTAAAATTTTAAATATGTTTAGAAATGGAGTATTATTATAAATAATCCAACTATAGTTATGTTGTTTGTTAACTAGTTGATGAATTAAAATACAGATTTTTTTAAGCAAAATCGCAAATATGTAATCTATATTCTTTTTATAATTATTTGTACCATTTGCGATAAATCTAAATTTGAGAGGTGATTTATGGAATTTAGGAAGAGCATATAGATTTGCTAATCTATTGTAGTTAGATGGTTGTGAAATTTGAAGTTTTTTATGACTTGCTTTAAGTTTCTTTGCAATGACATTTTCTTGTGGCCATTATTCAGTTCAGCATTAATTAGTGAGACATTAAAAAATTTTCAAATAATGCTGAAATTATTACTGGCTTTGTCAATTTTTGTAATAATGAATTTTTGTTTCAAATCTTGTAAAAGAGGATTGACAAAATTCAATGGTAAATTGCTGTTAAATTCAATGTTTCGAATTATTTGTTTTAATTCTTCATTCTTCTAAAGTAAATTATATATATATATATATATTGGGGCTGTATCTACAATAATGGAGTAATAAACTGCTTTCTTATCCTCAGAAATAAAGTATTTCTTAACTTCGCTGCCGACTAAACTTAAAAATTCGTCTCACATAGTGTGCGATAAATAATTTACCTGTCCTTAATTTCGCAAATGAATTTGCAAAAACATTATCGAATTCCTGTTGATTATCAATACAACTTAAAGAATTTCGTTTTCTATTTGAATCTATATCTTCTCTGTGACCACAAAATGCTACTCCTAAACTTGACAATAATTTCAGAGTGGTGCTTTAGAAAAGGTTCGCCAATACTTCTGGTCTGAATCAATTTGTTGTTCTAAGCTTCTACCGCTGCATTCAACAACTGATAATGGTTTTTATAATGTCAGCAATTGATTTTATATAGAACCGAGAAGTTTCGTGGCTCTGGTACATTTGAGTTTCTGAGATAAATCGCGACTCTAGTAAATCGGAGCCCTCAATGAAATGGGTTCTCGTACTTCTTTTTCACGAAACTGAACAATAGTTTCAGTAGAAAAATTGTTTGATCTCATAATATTTTACTTTAATAATAAGTAAGACATAGAAGACTAATAATACGTGTTTTCCCTTGAATGCAAGTCGAGATGTTTAAAAGGCAAGAAAAGTTCCTACCCACAAGGTCAAATACTTACCCTGAAGGATGCGCAATAACTTTATGAAAGAATGTTTGGGAACTTTTATTCCCGAAAGAGGTGGTCATCTTTATTAGCAGCTTCAGTTATCCACGATTTGCCCTAGAATAAGAAAGGGGAACCATTTGTTACGGATTTTGTATTTAATTTGCTATTTTTAATAGAATTGTAATAAAATTGTTTCATTTCCCCGTGCAATGCTGGCGTCACAAGTTTTAAGAGAAAGCTACGCCGAAAAAGTAAAAATACAGGAGCACGCGCATTTAACATTTTATAAACAGATATCTCGTAATTGTACTTTTTTCCTTTTCGGGAAAATCGAGAAAATACCAGAATATTCTCGTGCATGATTAAAAAACTTAAAGCTGGAGAAAAACATCTAAATTTAGTTGTTTTAATTGAACTGTAGTCGTCTATTTAGTGCTGTTATTGATCGTAGCGAATTCGCGGTGAGATCGGATTAGCTTTCTCTGTATTTTGAATTGAGTTCTATTTAACGTTTCAGTTGTTAAAATATAACTGCTGTGAGATATTGTGATAGTCTACGAATATCTCTGAGCAAATTTCTTGCGATAAGAATAAATTTTATTAACTTTTTATCGACTTGTGCATTCAATCCAATACAAACCCGTACGCACGCAACATCTTTTGGTGTCAGGAGTGCCTTGAATGCCAATCACGAGAGGGGGAGGAACAATTAAGAGAACTCTGCTGCAGTCCAAGAAAAGATGGAAGCCGGTCAAGTTTGTGTTAAAGAAGAAATGGAAGCCCGTCAACAATAAATGGAAGCCGGTGAAGTTTCTGCAAAAGAAGAAATGAAAGCCGTTCAAGAAAAGGTGGAAGCTGTTAAAGAAGAAGTGAAAGTGGGCCAAGAGGAAATGAAAAGAGAAATTACTGCATAATAAAAAACGAATTGGAAGCTAGGGAAGACAGAATTGACACGGTTGAAAACAGAGTTGGTCACATTGAAGAGAGAGTTTCTCCTGTAAAAGAGAGAATAAAAGAAAGAGTTTCTGCGTTCAACAACAAATCGAACAACAAACTGATGACAGGGTTTCTGCGGTCGCCACAGTAGTTGATATCTTGAAGAAATTTGCAGCGACGGCAGGGAGAAATAGTGATGGTTTTAAATTTTTACCCGTGCCTGCTACTCCCTGTCTGAAGTTATCCACATATGATAGGAAGACCTCTCGGAATGTATATAAGACACAATTCTCATTAGTGATGGAGGCGAACGCTTGGCATTCTCAAGCTAAGGCCTGTCATCTCGTTGCTTCTTTGAGAGCAGATGCAGCGGATGGAGCTGCGCTTTGAAGAGAAATGTTTGAAAGATTACAACAGGCTTCAATTAAAATCCCGTCAACAGAAGCCTACGGAAACACCCCAGGAGCTCACCACGGATGTTGAAAGGCTGTCTCACCTCACGTTTTCGGAGTGCCTGACAGAAACAAGGGAAATCCTGTCCTTGAAATACTCTATCGACGGCATCCGGGATCCTGAAATACAGAAAGCTCTACGAATGGCGGATGTTAAAGATTTGAAAAGTGTACGCCATGGTTTTCTCTAGTGTACGCCATGAAATTCGAGGCAGCCCAGCAAGAAACTCGTAAAGACCGGCACCCAGTCAGAGCGGCTCAAGCCCAAGAGATAGAGGATCAGGTCACTACTCGCCTAGACGATTTAACCAGACAACTCAGTGCCTTGAGACGAAATATTAGTAACAAGAAACCGACCATAAAATGCTGGAACTGCGGTTCTGAGGACCACATACGAAGAAACTGCAGAGCACTCCAGGGCAAGGAGGTTAAATCCACTCCTGGCAAGAAGCAGGGAAACTAAGTAGTGGCCATCTAGTGGGGCGGTGATTCCCAGATGATGAAAAGACACAGTTTAAAGCGCTTCCTATTTCTGCAGTGAGAGGCGGCAATAATAGACTTTTCAGCATTTTATTTACACACTTCCCAACTCGGGAGAGATACAGAAAGTAAAAGACCACACTTGGGCCTAACTTAACAAATGAAATAAATTTAAATAACTATCTAAATCTAAATAGAAATTAAACTTTGCTCACAGAGCAATTCGCGGAGTTTGGCCTCTAACTAACTTGTGCATAGCAAGAAATACTAATACTATCGCACTTCAATTTATTTCAATAAGTAATCACGTAGTAAGCACTATGGCTTATAATTTTAGTTGCTAGCTGGTCAGGCGAACGTCGAGCAGAATGACCGTGATCCGAGACTAAAAGCTCTCTCACACTAAGAGGTTTCTACCTCTGGTTTAAATAGTACTTGGCTGTACTTCAAATTAGCATAAGCTGAAAACGCGCGCTTCTTCTGACGGGAAGTTGAAACAGAGAAGAGATAGAAAGATTTAAATTAAAATTAAACTTGGTTAGTTTAACTAAAACCTTACATACTTCCCGCCAGAATTGCGATAGTTGAACTACTGTGGTCCAAACGGACCACGTTGAAACTCGCAATTCTAAACAAATAGTCAAAATTTCACTCTTCTAAACTTAGGCCAACCCTTACAAGGCAATATCTGTTTGTGAAAACTGTTTTTTTTCTTACAGATGACTCTTGTTTGATACAAATCTTCAATATTTTTTTTCATCTAAGTCTTACTCCTTCCAGCAAAATCTGGAAGGAAAGGAATTTTAGTACAACATAATAACAGTAAATTTCTAGGTACAATTCTTTATTCTTACCCGTGTAAATTCGCACACACACATTATCATTCAAGCACAATTAAATTCTTCCCCCAATGCTCTCTCACCGGTGTTGGATGCAAAGCAAACCGCCATTGCGGGTTTTCTGTGTTCGGGGGTGTTCAAATCTTCCACCTACGATCGACTAACATTAGTTAGAACTTGACATACGAGACCTCAAAAGACGCCCTATAACCAGCTAAACCTGAGGTTCTCACTAGCTTTATGTCTAACACTTTAAGTGTATTTGGTGGAGAGCCTATTTAACACTTGCATTCTAAAATTACTCAAACTTTAACTTTTCATGCATACAATTCGCAGTTTGCACACACAATTCACATTGATATTGCACTTAACGTGCATTGCTAGCATAATATTATTTGTTACATTTTATAACACTTTAACAATTTCATAGCAGTCATGAAATACAAATGTAGGTTAAATTTCTAAGCTTACAGCAAGTGCTTCCTATTCCTTTCTCAAGGTACTTTCTTGAAATATCACATTACATTGAAATAATAGTCCACAGACTAAATCGTGTTCTTCAATTTTCCGATTTTTCATTCTAGACATTTTACAAGTCTTTCGACAAAGCGTCATACAAAATCATTTAGTTAACATTTTCTTTTCAGCAATTCATTGCTTTTACAAAATTAATCTATATACAATGCTTAAGCATCTACTTTACAAACATTAAGTAATTTTAAGTCTTTAAGAATTACAAATTCTTTTTAACAAAAACATTTTTCTTTCACGATGAGAACTTATCGCCCACTTGGCGTAAAACTCAACCTCGCTTGAGGTAAAATCGACCCTGCAACTTGCAGTGCACTCGAAAATTAACTAAACTTTTGAATACGAAATTCTACTTATCTTGTTATGGTCATCCATCCTTTTCTTGGCCCAATCCTTGAAAGTTGAGTATGTTGCAGCTTGGTTCAGTCTCCTGGATTTTGGTTTTTGGTCCTTGGGAGGTTGCTCATCTCTTTTCCTTTTGAAATTCCGTCATTGTATCCTCGGATATTTCCCCTGAAGAGGAGGTTGCTCGCTCTGCTGGACGTTTGGAGGACTGGGCCCTTCTCTCCTGGGCCCCTGTTCGTTGCTGGTCCTGGTTCCTGCTGTATTCGGGACGTTGATTCTCAGGCTGCAATCGACGTTTCTTGCTTCTCAGGCACCTGTCCGATGATTCCGCAGTTCTTTTGGATACATTGGGCTTCCCTTGCCCGTTCTGCTTTCTTCTCTTGGTATGCTCGTTGGTCCGTTCGTAGATCTGGTCACCTGCATCGTGAGACTTTCTTTTGAATCCACATTTTTGGTTCTTATTTCAACTTTGTTGAGGGGGAGCTTTCTTTTTCTGCCTTTTCGATGCCGTTGTAGCTGGTTCCTGCTGTGTTTTGCTGAAGTACATCTTCCTGGATAGTCGATTGCCTCGGATCCTGAAAAAAATCTTTAAATACAGCCATTTTGCTGCGATCATAGAACGGTTTGATTTGGTCCACATTCGCTGTTACTCTTTGTCCATCATTTCTTTTTAATATAACCACTGCTTGAGTAACTTTTTCGATTATGAAAGGGCCTTCAAAACGCGGAAAAAATTTCCCCACCTTTTCTTCTGGGGCATTTGATAAGTTATGTTTTATTTTCAGAACTGCATCTCCCACATTGTACATGACCCCTCTTCTCTTTTGGTCATAATATAATTTTTGTTTCCTCTGGGCCATTTCTATATTTCCCGTCGCTTCTCGTATCAACTTTTGTATATCACTTATTTTAAATTCTTCTGCCCTTTCCTGGACAAAAAAAAGTTTATCTAAGGGTGTTAAAATTTTTCTTCCAAGAAACAGTTCAGCGGGTTGTTTTTTGTGTAGTATCGTGTTTGGCGGTCCTAAGGGCAAATGCAAATTCATTTATATGGCTATCCCAGGTAGAGTGATAGTTTTTCACATAACTTCGAATTATTTTCACTACATTTCTATTCACCCGTTCCGCTATGTTTGACTGCGGACGATACGGGACCATCTTTAGATGACGTATGCCCAGTTTTGCACACATTTCCTCAAACATTTTACTAACAAACTGGGGACCATTATCTGAAATAACTTTTAGGGGCGCCCCGTATTTTAAAATATACTTATTTAGAATTGAATCTACTACAATTTTTGCAGACGCGCGTTTTAACGGAATTAACTCTAACCATTTGCTAAAATGATCCACTATAACTAAAAGATATCGGCTTTTATTAACTTTACTTCGAGGGTAAGGTCCAAGTAAATCGATGCCTATTATTTGATTTGGGAATTCTGATTTAATACTATTTAGGAACCCGGCCGGGCGGAAATTAACATAATTATTTAATTGACATGTTGGGCACGACTGGACATACGCCCTAGTAAACTTTTGCAGTTCTGGAAAGAAAACTGCCTCGCGAACTCTTTGGACAGTTTTTCCTATACCTAAATGAGCCGAAATGGCACAATCGTGCAACTCTTCTAATTCATTCAATCTAATGCTAGCTGGGATAACCGGTCTATATTCACGATTCTCATTAGTTGTTTTCGTACAGAATAACAGTCCGTCAATTATTTCATAATTTGCTGCCCCATTTCTTATCGGCACAATATCCGGATGACTGAAATTCTCAGGGTCGGCCAAATAATTGTATATATTTTTGAACTCCGGATCTTTTTTGAGTTCGGCTATTACTGTTTCACGAGAATCTAATACTTTGGATGTTAGCATGGCTATCTTAATTACACTTCCATTTTCATCTAAATTAATTCTGCTTAAAGCATCTGCCACAACATTTTCTTTTCCCGGCGTATGTTTAATTATTAGGTTATATTCCTGTAATTTGAGAGCCCACCTTATTAATCTGGGTGATAAATTTTTTCCAGAATAGAGTCTAGTGACCGCCGCGTGGTCGGTATATACAGTTACTGGAGAACTTCCAAAGAACACACGAAATTTCTGTACTGATGCTAACACTGCGAGAGTTTCTCTCTCTGTTGCGGAATAGTTTCTCTGGGTTTCATTTAATGTTCGGCTGAAAAAAGCCACGGGCTGACCATTTTGGGAAAGCACTGCACCAATCGCGAAATCTGAAGCGTCCGCTGAAATCTCTAATCCTTTATCCCCTTCTGGAAATTTTAAGACGGGAGCTTGAGTCAATGCGTCTTTCAATTTTTGAAACGCCAAGTTGGCTTCTGCTGACCACGAAAACCTAGCTTTTTTTCTTTTCAACTTTAGCAGTGGCTCAGCTATTTTTGCAAAGTCTTTAATGAAAGCCCGGTAATATGAACACATCCCGAGAAACGACGATAATTTCTTCGCTGTTTTAGGAACAGGATAATTTCTAATGGCTACTATTTTTGACTGATCAGTTTCGATTCCCTTTTGGGAAATTTTAAATCCTAAATAGCGTAACTCTTTTGCGGCAAATTTACATTTAGACGCATTTATCTTTAAACCAGCTTCCTTTAACAACGAAAACACTTTTCGTAAATCTTGTAAGTGTTGTTCTAGATTACTACTCGTAATTATAATATCGTCTAAGTATGTGAACGTGCTTTTACCAAGGACTGGTCTTAAAACGATGTCCATGCATCTTTGGAATGTTGCCGGCGCGCCGGATAAGCCAAAAGGCATTCTAAGAAATGCGTACGTGCAAGACTTAGTTATGAACGCGGTTTTGTGTACGTCTTCGGGTTTTACCCCAATCTGAAAATAGCCACTCGTAAGATCTAACGTAGTCACGTATTTTGTAGACGAAATATTACGAATTATTTCTTCAATTATCGGCAACGGATATACAGGACATTTTGTAACTGAATTTAACTTGCGATAATCTATAGCAAAACGCCACCGCTTCAGGTGCGTAATCGGATAATCATTATTTTTCCTACACAGGACAACGGGACAGCGTAACTGCTAGAAATTGGCGCGATGATTTTATTCTTTAACATCTCCTTAATATGATATTCGATTATTTCTTCCTTGACCTTATCATATCTATATGGCTTTTGTCTAACTGGCTGAGCATTCCCCGTGTCAATGTCGTGGTTCACCACCTGTGTGAAACCCGGTACATCACTAAATAAATTCGAAAATTGACTTACCAGTCCCTGGATTTTTTCCTTTTCTTCTGCTGGTAAATGTTGCAAGTCCAGCTGCGGGGGCTTATCATTCTTGACTTCTATTGCTTTCATATTTAACGTCAACTCTCCCCCTTTGAAATCAATTTTTGCTTCTGCCAAACTAAAAATGTCCACACCTAGAATAATACATGTTTGCAGGTTTCGCACAATATAAAAGAGAAGTTTTACCTGTTCTTTGTTGATACGCACGAACAACGGTACTTTTCCTAAACAGCTACACTTTTCTCCTTGGGCCGCTATGACATCCGTGTCTCTTGCACTAAAAATTCTGTAACGGCGAAAGTGCTTTTTGAAGAATCTTTCCGATACGAAGCTGCTTTGAGCTCCTGTATCCAAGAGGGCTGTCGCCGGTATGTTGTTAATTAGAACTTCAATCTTCGGCAAACTCAAATTCTTCACGACCACGGTGTTTAAATTGATTTTGGAAGGGTTTTGCGCTGCTTCGGACTTCTTCACCTTCCTTGAAGAAATCCATCTTAGTTTAAATTCTTCTTATTCTGGTTGCCCTCGGAATCTTTGCTTGTTCTTCTATTGAATTCCCTTCGTTCGCCGCTCGATTTAGGAGACACATCTTTCTTCGGCCATTGCTTCGCCTTATTCCCGTAATTTTGATTTTGCTTTTGCTGGGGTCTTGGCAAACTCCACTGACTTCTTCGCTCAAATTGGCGTCGTCGCTCGTTGTCGGCTGTTCTTCGGCTTTCAAATTGTACTGCGAGCTCAAATAATCTGTCTAATGTCGTTGGGTTTCTTAGTTCGATGAAATCTTGAACTTGGGGCAGTAGCCTAGGAAGTATAATTTGAATAATTTTAGGATCCGGGCGACTTCCATACAAAAGCTTGAAAACTTGAATTTTTCTCCAAATAAAATTTGACAAATCTTCTATTTTTTCTTGATATCGACTAAAAAGTTCAGCTTCCAGTCTGGCTCGATCTCGCACTACGGGAAATGCTTTCACCAAGGAATTTTTGAAATTTTCATACGTATATGTGGGGCGTCCTGGTTCCCCCAAGAGAATCTTCCAACTTAGCGCTTGGCCCTTCAAAGCGCTCGTAGCGAGAGCGACTTTCTGAAATTCGTGAACTGGATATAACATGAAGTGGGAGTCTAGCTTTTCCAGGAAATTGATTACGGCTGTCTTGTCGTCAAAACTTGCCGCTGGCTTCATGGCTGCTCTCATGGTTTGTACGATGTAGCCTAATCCTTCTAGGCCAGGAGGTGCTATCTCAGGATTCTGGACAGGTACATCAGGTATCTCATGTTCTTCTTCTTGTCTTTGAAGCCATCCCCTTCTTTTTGTTCGGGCGCCACTATCAGGACTGAGTGTTCTGTGCATGTTCTTTGCGAACATGGGGAAGTACTTACAAGGGTTCTTCTTCTCAGGTCCTGAACTGGAACAGGGAGCGGAAAATACGCTATGTTCTGGTGTAGATACTGTATTGGCGAATAACTGCACTTAAAAGGGATTTGAAATTCTCTTTTATTAAATCACTATTGTTTACACACTTCCCAACTCGGGAGAGATACAGAAAGTAAAAGACCACACTTGGGCCTAACTTAACAAATCAAATAAATTTATATAAATATCTAAATCTAAATAGAAATTAAACTTTGGTCACAGAGCAATTCGCGGAGTTTGGCCTCTAACTAACTGGTGCGTAGCAAGAAATACTAATACTATCGCACTTCAATTTATTTCAATATGCAATCACGTAGTAATCACTATGGCTTATAATTTTAGCTGCTAGCTGGTCAGGCGAACGTCGAGCAGACTGACCGTGATCTGAGACTAAAGCTCTCTCACACTAAAAGGTTTCTACCTCTGGTTTAAATAGTACTTGGCTGTACTTCAAAATTAGCATAAGCTGAGAACGCGCGTTTCTTCTGACGGGAAGTTGAAACAGAGAAGAGACAGAAAGATTTAAATTAAAATAAAACTTGGTTAGTTTAACTAAAACCTTACATCGTTATGTAGATGACACTGTCGCACTTTTTGATGGTAATAAAGACGATTTATCGGTGATTTTATCTATTATAAATTCTATTGATCCAGCCACCCAATTCACTCTTGAAATTGAATCCAACAATTCCCTCCCTTTCCTTGATATTCTTATAATCCGCAATTAAATTGATTTTAGCCCTACTGTGTACCGTAAACCCTTTGCAGTTTGTTTACCACCCCATGCTAAGTCATGCCACCCTGTTAAGCAAAAAATGGCTTCTTTTTACTATTATGTATTTCGCGCGCTCAAAGTTTGTTCCACAGAATCCTTGCTTACCAATGAACTTAATTATTTAAAAGCAGTTGCTATTGACCGAGGATTTTCTCCCGTGATCATTGATAAAGCTGTTAAAAAGTTTTCAGATTCCCATCATAGAAGACATTCCACTGTTAGAAATAATATTAATGACTTTGTCGTGCTTCCATTTTATCCTTCTGTTAGTTATAAGGTTGCACGGATTCTCCACAAATTCAATTTTCAGGTCAGTTTCTCCCCTATCAATAAAATTCACGGTTCGACTCTAAAAGATTCTGTTTCTGACTTTAATTCTTGGGGAATTTATAGTATATCGTGTCAGTGTGGCTTGAGATATATTGGCCAACCAAAAAGAGCGTTAAAGTTTCGTATCAAGGAACATGAATCTTATGTCCGAAAGGGCGAAATTAACAAGTCTTCAATAGCGTATCATAGTTGGAAATTTAATCATAATTTTGACTTTGGATCTGCAAAAATTATCCAAAAAGCTTCTTCCGTTGGTGAATTGGATTTTCTTGAGGCTTTTCATATTCACAAAGATTTAGCAAGTTTAGTGAACGATTTTAATCTAATCCAGTCCTTCCTAGCGCTTTTAAAATTCTATTAACATAACTCTTGATTATTTTTGCCGATAGATGGCGTTGCCTCCTCGCGCGTGGTATATAAAGCCGTTACTCAGCTTCCTGATGAGGAGGGACCTGTAGCTGCCCTCGAAATCGATTGAGTGTTTTTTGTAAATGTACGCCAAATATAAGGTTGTTTCAGCGAATTTGATTGTTACGTTGGGGTGTTTCTCTTCTATTGTAATTAAACTGTTTGATTTCCCCGTGCAATGTTACGCGCGACGAGTATGATTAAAAAGCTTATAAAAGCTGGAAGAAAACATCTCAATTCAGTTGTTTTAAGTGAACTGTAGTTGTTTACTTAGTGCTGTTATTGACTGTAGCGAATTCGCGGTGAGATCGGATTAGCTTTCTCTGTATTTTGAATTTAGTTCTATTTAATGTTTTAGTAATTTAAATATAACTACTATGAGATATTGTGATATTGTACGAATATCTCTTAGGAAATTTTAGCATTTTGTTTTATTTCTTGGGATAAGAATAAATTTTCTTAAATTTTTATCGACTGGATTGATCCAACACGAATCCGTACGCACGCAACACATTGTTTACACTGCGTTTCCAAATTAAAAAAATAACCTGACATGACAAAGTGCTAAGAAAAACGCCTCACGCACATCTTACAGTAGGTGACTGCCCACGGAAAAAAGTATTTGTCACCTGGAATGATATAATGAAATATGGGATATGAAAATGGTCACTTATACAGAATCTTACATCTGCAGATCAATCTCGGATTTGGAAGCAAATTTTTCTCCTGCTACAATTTCTGCTTAACTGCTGTAGCTATATCGGCAAGAGAATAATGTTCAGAACTGTTTGACTCTTTTCTCTATTTTCGTGCTTAATTTCTCAGTTAAAATTTTCTTCCAAATCCACATTCATGTAGACAATTTCTATACCATGTGTAGCATTTCCAATTTTTTCATTAATGACGCATTAACCGTTTTACCTTTGTTCCTTGATGGACTGGAAAAAGAGTGATTTCCGTTTTTACCCTCTCTTGAAACAGCAGATTAAATTATGCATTCAGGATTTACATTCAGATCGAGCCTGGCTCTGCTACTCCTAATTTTGGAGTAAAATTGTAATTCCAGCCAAAGCCCCAAATTAGTATTTTATTTTATTTTATTATTTAACTGTTTCTTACAAATGTAATTTGCTAAATTCACTTTATCTCTTTTATTAATTATTTTGTTTATTTATTTTTACTCATTACTGCCTTTCAGAGGGCTCCGGCACTTCTAATTTTGGAAATTAAGCTCTTCCGTAGCTTACTCTTCGGAATGAATTATAAATTTATCCAGCGACTTTCTTTACTGTTGTGCATATCGTTCTTTTTCTTTTTGTTTTGCGCGACTGCTGACTCAGCTTCGAATCTTCTTCTCATGGCGAAGGGCTAAGTAACTAAATTAATTAAATTATTTTTAAATAATTGTTACTTAGGTATTCGGAACAACCAAGGTTGAATTTACTTGAGATCATTTCGAAGACATTTTCTATTCGAGATACATACAAAGTTTTATTTGAAAGTGGTGTCTAAAATTACAGTAATTACTAAAAACGTTTTCAGTAATTTCGAGAAATATGAATTGATACAAATAGGTAAACTGGAAACAACTCATTTTTTGAAAAAAAAATTAATTTAAAAATTAAATTTTTATTCAATCAACTTTAGAAGAGAATTTTCCAGTTTTATTGTATTTTCTTCTATTAAAAACTTAATAATGGAAGTGCAACCTTAGGAAGATCCTAATTTTGTTCTGTTGATCATTACGTCGTACCTGAGCTACTGCGAAACGTGATTCTTAAGAACGTAGAAAAGAATCGCGCAAGGAATTCTCCTCATGCCTTCCTTTCCTTCGTACTTCTGTTTCCTTCCATTTCGATTTTCATCTATGGCTTAAATTAAATTTCTTCTCCTCTTCAGCGTTTTTTTTTACCTGTTCTGTGGACTCCATTCTTGAATTTTCATTTTTATGCAGGTAGTAATCTCTTTATATTGCTGCCTTATTTTCTTTTCTTTTTCTTTTTTTTAAAGAAGAAAAGAAATAGAGAAAAAAGAAAAAAAGAGGGAAGATGAAGAAGAATGCTATGACATATTTTCAGGAACGTGATTCAAAACGTATTTTAACAGTCGAAATTTTTAGATTGAAAGAGCTAAAACTGTGAACGGGAAAGAAAACAAACTGTTTGCTACTCGAATATAATAATTTAAAATATCATTTTTAAATTTAACGCATTTTTAAAATTTAATTACGTTTTGAGTTTTGTGTTACTTAATTTCGGTAATAATTTTGTAAACAACATAAAAGTTCTAAAAATTTACAGTAACTGACTTCTTAGTTCTTATAATTAAGAAACAATTGTCTGTTAGATTTAAAAACATTAAAACTGTTTCCATATGATTAGTCCATATTGACATTTTAACGCTTACAGAAACTCGATCAATTTTCAAAATATTGCTAAGGAACTCAAAAGCTTTAAATTGAAAATAATACTAGTCAGCTGAAATTTGACTTACGTTAAACAGAATTTGTTTTATTTATTTCACATTGTTTTATTAATATACAGGGTGTATATTAATAAAATTATTTTATTAATATACAGTGTCTCAAAAACTTAACGGCAAACTTTTAGGGGTGGTAGAGCACATCATGAACACTGAGAAATGCATAGCAAATCAAGACCGAAACGTCAGGCGTAAGTGGAGAAGAAGTAAAAGATCGGAAAGAAGATAATAGAGTGATTAATTTGAAACATTTATTGAACATCCTGAGTACAAATGGCGTACGAGATGAATACAACTCCAATGATGCAATACATGCTCGAAATTTGCACCATCAGACGCTGTGCATGTTTGACGCTGACAGAACACTGATTGTCGGACACGGTCGAACGCACCAGGAGTTACTTTGATTATAGCAATAGTGCAGACGAGTGTTGCCATGAGATCCATTTCATACTCCACAGGATCATGACACACGATAGCTTTAAGGGATTCCCATAAAAAAATCAAGGCTGAATGAATCAGGTGAGCGTGGAAGCCAAGGAACCAGTCCGCCATGCTCAATCCATCGATGCAGAAATTACTTGTTCAGATGTCTACAAACAGCTAACACAAAATGAGCAGGCGCCCCATCACGTTGTAATCGCATGTTGTGGCTCACATCGCATATTGTGCCGCACCGTCATTTAAGTTGGAAAAAGCCTGCTCAAGAAAGATCCGAGGTGGTCATGTTGGATGGTAAAAGGTACGGTCTGACCTAGCACTCGCCAACCAAACCTGCCCACACAAATACAGGGAAGCGGTGTTGGGCCGCGTAGTGCAGCACGTAGTGGGGGTTCTCTTGAACCCACAAATGCGTATTGGACTGATTGAATACCCATCCCTCACTGAACGGCACAGAAGCCAGGAAATTCACATCTCGAGAACTTTGTTGAAGATACCATGTGCGAAACGCAAATTGTAGTAAGATCATCGGGAAGCATAAGTGAACCCTTTGGAGATGAAAGATGTGCAAGGAGTCGATATTCAAAACATACTTCACACTGCTACGAGACGCTCTTAAGACCATGGGCAACGGCACTTATGCTGGTATTGGGATCACAGCATCCAACAGACTTTCGTGCGTTGATCGTCGCTTGCCTCACATGTCTTGTTACTTCTTAATGACCCGAACTCTCACAAATTTCCGTGAATCCGTGCTAACAGACTGTGGTTCGGTTGATGTCCGTCTGGGACGTGTCCTTGATAAATTCGTTCGTTAGCTCGTCCATTGCCCTCAGCTACTCCAAAAACTAAGGGTACGTCTGCAAGTTCACCGTTCTTGTACCGTTGCATGCTCTTCGTATGCTAGCTACCACTCGAATGAAACCATCCTCACTTTCCCCTCCAACGCTCGCTCTTGTGAAGAACAGCACCTAGAGGTGAATGATAACGTTTCCGGCACTAGATTGCTCACAATTCTCAATTCTTATGATGTGCTCTACCTTCCCTAAGAGTTTGTCGTTACATTTTGAGACACCCTGTATATATATATATAAAATATGTCTATCTATCTATATCTATAAATGAATGTTTGTTCATTTGTTTGTTATACAAATCTACAGTTTAATTCCGATATTTATGAAACTTGCCGTACTGGAACTTCAAAACAATACGAAGGTCACTGTCTACGTAAGATTTCTCAAAAATTTGCCCATGGTACCCGCACTCTGTATATACATATATTTTACGTTAATTTAATGAACTTTTCACTATGAACTCAGCGATTTAAAAAGCTTTGCCTTGCCACTCTGCAAAGCATACAATAGATATTTTCAAATTTAATTAGAAAACTCGGAGGTATAAAAAATATTGTATTATCACTCGAAAAAATGCAATATTAATTTGTCTCGAATTTAATGAACAGACTCGGCTATTTAAGAGAAATACGTTACACTACCCAAATTAAAATATTTTAAAATATGTTATCGTTCAACAAAGCGTAAACTGTTTAATTTTTTACGCATTAACATGCCTTTGTTGCATCCCATGCATTTTATTTGCTTTTTGAAAATGAATTTCTAATAGTCGTCACAAAGCATTACTTTCACTGTGAAATGAATTATGCCACCAAAACGAAAACCGAATGCTCGATCTACACCCCTAGCACGAAGAAAAAGGTATCACGAACTTCAGAAACAAACAAACAATGGGAAGGAATACTGGAAAATTTTCCAATACTTACTGCTCAAGCCCATTCGTTAGAAACAGACGAGCAACGGGAAGTAAGACCGGAAAACGTTCGAGTAAGCACTGCGTGATCCATGTTACCGGTGCAACTCACATTTGCAAGGACCATCAGCAAAACACAGGGACAAACGCTACAAGTTTGTGAACTAAATTTGGAAAATCAACGCTTTTCACAATATATATATATATATATACAGGGTGTTTATAAAGTCCCGGACCCATTTTGATGTTTAATAACTCATAAAATAATGAAGTAGTCCCGGACCCATTTTGATGTTTAATAACTCATAAAATAATGAAGATATAAACAAACTTATGGCATTTATTGATGAAATAACTTATATATTTTCCTTTTCAGGCTTGAATATCATTACTTTTGTAAATATCGTCTGCGCGTGTTGTTAATTTCAGATAATTTCCTTTTCCAGTCTAAATATCTGTACTTTTCTAAATATCGTCTGCTTATTAATTGTATTTTTCTCTCTTTTCCTTTGGGGATTA
>KK119334.1:111862-139298 GCA_000611955.2 Stegodyphus mimosarum | reverse complement strand
TATATGTATAAATATATTAATTAAGTAACATTGAACGAATTTATAAATTCATAACTAACATTATGAGTTAAAATTTATTTCTTTGGTGATAAAATCCGCGCACTTTAATTAAAAACAGATAGCGGTAATAACAGTTGCGGTTAAATGTTTAAAGTTATTTACTGAAAAATTCCAGAAAATTTTAATTTACTCAGTATTTTATTATTAACTGCTTCACATAAATTAAATGATCATAACAGTTCATTTGTCTGCAGTTTTTCATTTTTTCCCGTTGTTCGCTATAAGGTATTTCTCCCGTCTTCCTGGCAGGCCTTCGTGTTGTAGTGGCCAGCACGCTCGACGCGTAACCGAGAGGTCCGTGGTTTGATTCCCGGCGAAAGCGTTGCTCATTTTTCATCTCTCCTGCTTCGAAATAACGTAGTGACTCTACAATGTATGAGTCAATTTTGTTTATAACATTCTGCACGAAAATTTTTGATAACCGTGGAACTTGCTTCGTAATAATAACGTAATCAATATATAATGCACATAATATATAATTTATATCCTAATCTCTTTATAACTTGCAGGATGTACCTTTCACTTCTTGAGTAATGGATGAAGAAGCTTACAATTTATAATTTATTATTTCAATCATGTCACAATAAAGCACAATTAAAAAAAATCTTTTCTGAACAGCAGAAAGATTTTATTCAAAACACAGAATCAATTTTTTTCTCTTTTAAAAGAGATAGTTAATCAATTCAATTTTTCTTTTTAAAAATCAAGTATTACGAAAAATGTCGTATTTCAATCATCATCTTCTGAATAGAAGAGTTATTTTTCCAGCAAAGGAAACCTATAGACTGTATTCTTTTCATAATATCCCATGCTCGCGCGCCAATCTCCAATAACCATCCTTCTGCGTTTTTTGAAAAAAGGGGTACACAAATAAAAAAAAAACACTTCTGATATAACTTTTGATAACGAAATAGGCTGCTTTGTTGAAAATGCCTTCGTTGGCTTTTCCATATTTGAAAAATTTGGACATGCTGAGGAGGAAGAGCAAATATTTGGAGGGGTACCAAATTGATGTCTCCTTTGACCCCCTTAATATGTTTTATCCCTTTGTACATTTGCTTTCTTTCTTTCTTTTCTTGTGGAATTTTCTACGCCATGAAAAAGAACGCGAATCAATAGCGTGGGTTCTCTGAATACACTGCATGTGTGTAGACATAAAAGATTAAAACCGAAATCTGTTATTTTTTTCAGCCTATTTTAAGGCTAGAATTTGCGTAAAAAGGAAAGTCTCCACTCGTCAATAAACGTGATTTTAGAACATGAACGCGTTTAACCATACTTTTTCTCACCATGAAACGCACACTAGAGGCTTCTCTCTAAAACATACCAGAAAATTCTCTAAAGTACCCCAGAAAACACAAAATACACATTTTTCATTCAATATGCAAAGAGTTTCAAAGCAACCTGAAAAAAAAAAGCAATTCCGCGTACGTACGTTTTGGCAATAGAAAGATGTTATTAATTTCATCTTCTGAAATACATGAATATTAACTTGTTTACTGTTGCAAATGGTATGTGTAAGATCAATTTTTTATTTATTTTCTTAAGAAAAGACACAGAAGCCTGCTCTGTTATCATTTTATAAAATCAAATTTAACTGCTTTTAAAGAAGCAGTTTTTTTTTTTTTTTTTTTTTTTTTTTTTAAAGAAAAAAAAATTTTTTTTTTTTTTTTTTGTAAAAGGAAACGAAGAAAAGTTGTTTTGAATCTTACCAACGTTGCTCCTATTTAGGTAAGGAGTTAAATTTAGTAACTCAAGAATAGAATTCATAGTTCTATAAAGGTTTCCTATTGTTTTGGGCTTTCTCTTCGCAAAAAAAAATCGCGATTTTTTTTAATGTGATAAAAATACACTTTTTATGGAACCCTGGGCCAAACTAATCTTACCCGTCTTGACAAAATTGGGAGAACTTCGTTTCCTTTGAAAATTAGCATCACATAAGTTGCAGAAAATAAGAAGACAATTAATGAATAATTTGATGAATTTAATTAATTCCGTAATTAAACAGATATGCTGAGGAATAAAAAAAAGATTTCAAGATTCCTGCAAAGATTTTGTGTCTTTTTTTTTTTTTTTTAATAAAACACTTGTAGAATCATTAGGAACTTTTTGGAAGCAGGAATACAGGAAAAATGAACAATGCCATCGCCGAGACTCGAAACTGGACCTCCCGAATACACGCCGCTAAGGACATCTTAGCTCTTCTGCTGAAGTAAGCGAAACCTTCCTTTAAATACTCTTTTTAGCTCATTTACATGTAATGCGATACTAAAAACTTATTGTGGTAGGGAATAGTAGATGGGAAACGGAAATACACAGTAAAGTACGTTTAAAAATTAAAATTACTGTTAGAAACTTAAAATTAACTCTAGACACTTGGGAATTATCTCAGTGTGAAGTTTTGAAATCGAGTTGTTTAATTTATGAATCCAGAGGTCATCCAAGAAAAACGTTTTCCAAAACCCAGCGCCAGATCGTTCTTGTCTTCTTTTGAAGTTGAAGGAAATTTGATTATTCATTTGAAAATTAACATCAGATCAATTGCTAAAATATTTTACAGGAAACCGTTAGTAATAACTAGATTAGAAACTGTTAAAAATAAAGATGAGAAAACTACTTAGAGCCTTATGTAGCTATCTGCTTTGATACTGAAATCATAAATACGGGTTACATTTGTGTAATATTATACGCGACCTCGAAGTTCCGTCGCACCTTTTTTTTTCCCATAGACCTTCTAAACATATATATCTTACAAGATCTATGATTTCCTCTTTCCGCTTCTCTTCTCCACCAATCCCGTAGATAATTTTGCACGTGTTATCAGTGTGTGCAGAAAAATGCGCAGAATGAAAGGTCAGTTGGATTCGAGCAAATCGTTACTGAAGAAGCTGACACTTCACGCCCATTCTTAGGCGAACATTTACGATTCTGAATGATTAAACCTTCTATGAAGCTAATCGGCTTAGAAAGATGAGATTTAATAACAAAATTTTATAGCTATGCTGGTCACTTTTAGAAGTGGTTATCTAAGACAGATGGTTCACTGAAAGTTATAAAAGTTCAATAATAAAAAAAATTAACTAAAATGTACTCTGAAGAAATTTATTAACACTTTAAAATTATTTATAAAGCTATCTAAATGTAAAGTTAAACATAAAAAATACTCCTTAAAGTGACCGTTTACGATTCTACATCTTTTCAGTCTTCTTTGGATGTGGTCATCTTAGAGAGGTATTGTTTAACACCTCCTTTTATTAGTGTTCTCAGAAACACTGCTTGTCTTCGGAAGAGAATCGCTAAGAGGATTCCCTGTTATTACATATTCTTTCTGGAAAAATTTGAGTTTACAATTTTTAGGTATAATTTTTAATTTGAGGGTTCTCAATGAATGATGTCAAAACGAATCAGTTCCCTTAATATTCGCTTCACGAAATGGCCACCAGTGGCCTAGGGGGGAAAGTCGCTCACTCAGAGAACGAACTCGTTGCTTGAGATTGTTTGTGGTATTCCTAATATGTAATGTGGGTATGAGGAAGTTCCTAACAAAAACCTCCACAAAAGCTTCCCTCACTTTAGGTAGATAGTCCTAATTTGATTTTTAGTAATCCGGTAAATCCAAATTCCCTACTGAAATATTATGTAGCTTCCTCCTGACATGTTCTGTCATAACTAACGAATAGTCATCCAAACGAGGCTGTGCATAAAAATGTTAATAACACTTTTAAGAAGTCAAATGAACTGAAACAAAACAAGATTTAATTTTAATAAATGATTACCAGATTCACAAAGGAAAATATAAAATAATTTTGCAGTTTAATAATTAATTTAACAATTTTAATATAGGTGACTTCATGCAGTTACTCATTTTCCTTTTATATTTTTTTTAGAAATGAAAAAACTGCCAATACAACTTTATGAAAGAGATGAATTAAATAATGACTTTCAATAATTAAATATATAAATTTAAAATTTTATTAACTATACGCAAAATGAAGTTTTCTATTCATTTTCAGCTTTTGAATGCTAAAGATTCTTTCTTGCTTCTTCGGTGAAAAAATTGCTAATTAATCCAAAAATATGAAATAGAGAAGCAAATATATTACTCATTCTTATTTGCCCTTACATATCATTATGCGAATATGCATTTGCAAATTTCAAGCTTGAATAACATGTCTGCGATATTACCGTCGTGCGATGATTTGTAGTTGCTTTATTTTTTACCACGATGTATTTTACGTCAGTGTTTTAAATCTGCAATGTTTTTGAACCGCTTTATTTCGAACGACAGTGTTTTATAGTAGTGTATCCTAACGGTAAATGGCAATAGCCAGAAAAAGTTTTTAAAGAAATTAACAACTCAGATTCAATGGATTTTTGCATGGACATAACATTTCCATTTTGTTCCAAAGTAAATTTCTTCATGCTACCTTTTATTAATTTTGGCATGTTGTTCATTTACGTAGTGTTTGTATTTTAATTAAATTTACTTGTTAAATGCACAAAGTTTATTTTCAAATTTAAATTATGTCAGGTACTTGCAATTTTCAGCTAGCCGGTAAAGCAACGCTACATTCTAAAGAAAACGGCAGTCTAACGGGTGGACGTCGAAAATTTAATATTATTACGGAAACTCCAGCTCAGTTTTTTTTTCTTATAGCTTTTCCTGCGTTAAAGGAAGAAAATCATCACCCTGGGGGTGTGAAAAATTTTGATTTTCGCCACTCCGGTAATAAATAGGTATGTGAGGATTAATCCAATGTCCTTAGTTTTATTGTAAAACAAATACGGAGTAAATAAGAGATTTATTTTGTGTAAAGTTTAATTGATTTACGACAATTTAATATGGAGTGAAAGTCTATTTAATTTTGCAAATATTTAAGTATTAACGGAAACAAGATTAGGACACAAGTTAGATTAGGACTTTTGAAGTATTAAAAGAAGCCTTCACTTAAATTCATTTCGAGATAGCGTATTTCGGGCAAAAGCCGCAAAGAGGACCTTAAAATGTTAGTTTTAGATCTTGGATTACAAATTCCAGATAAATTAAAAGTTATACGATTACGAGATCTGATAACGAGTTCTAAAACCTGTGAAAAAAATTTACAAAGAATGTGTTAAATAACATTAGCGATAAATACGTAGTAGCTAAAAAAGAAGTGGAAAGACTCAACTTGGTTGAACAAAAGCACCTGAAAAAGCAACCTCAAAGAATTGAAATCTTATTTTGAAGGATGAGTTAAAAGAACTGAATATCTCTAGTTTCGAGCAACTACAAGACTTGATCATTGCAAATCAGCTAAAGAATAGAACACCTGCCGATATGAAATAACATTTTGTGCACATTTTATCAGAAGTTAATAATCCGTTGCCGCTCGCCAAAAAGCTCGACTATTATGAAAATGGGAGACTTGGGATGAAGAAAAATGTACCTGCCATTAAGAAAAAAAAAAAATAACGGAAATATTAAATTTTTCCCAAAAAGAGAACTTAAAACTCCTATTCCAGAAACGTTAACCAGATTAAAAATACAGATTTTGATAATTCTAAATTTACTAATTCCAGGCAAGAAAAAAAAACTTCTATTCATTGCTATGATTGCGGATATCCTGGTTTCATACAATCAAAGTGCCCTAAGTACAATAAGTTAAAAGAAGAAACTACAACTGTCGTCGATTGTGTAAAACTGTATGCAGCTGAAGCCTCTGATCTACTGACCAGCTCCAATTTTGGCATTTCAAAAATTGGCATGCCATTTCAGAAAAAGTACAATTTTGTGTCAAAATATCTATATTAAAAAAATGTTATTTATAATCTAATACATATCCTAAGTCGCGTTTTCGAGACATGAAAAATGGAAGTTGAATTTCGTCAATCGGCCCAGTAAAACGGAAGACATAGAACTGTTCTCTCCCCCCCCCTCCCCCGCAGTGTACATGTCTACGGTGGCTTTGCATTTGCAGTCAGGAAGGAGACATTGACGTTTATTGCTAAGGGGAAAATAAACGGGTGTCTTAGGGATCATAAATGAAAAAGTGAAAGTGTGTTTTAGGTCTAATTCAGCATCAGTATATTAGGAATAAAAACTTGAATAGAGCTACAGAGATCTCCATTCTTCACTGTAAGTCAGTAATGTATACAAGGATGTACATGGTACCAGAACGGAGACAAATTATATAGGGTGTGAAAAGTTTAGAAGTGCTCTTTTATGTATTACTAAACCGTCTAATGATTGCACTTTTTTGGATTATTAATAACGTATATCTCCTTATAATTGCAAATTAAATTATAATTATCAAATGAATTTAATGATTATATTTATTTGTTCATTAACATTTCATTATTACGTTATTTTCATCTAGGAATTTCTTTCTTCCCCTGAGCAATACATACATGGAAGTCACGAGGCTGGAAAGCATTGTTATAAATAAATAATCCGATCCAATTCCAGTTGAACAGTACTAACTGTTTACGGAAAGTATCCTAGTTTTTGAAAAGCTTCGTATCATCTAACATGAAATAATTTCTTAATCATCTTAAGAATGATTTTGTGTGCTTATTGAACTGAATATGGCAAAGCATATGAGGGTTGGCGAGGCATGTTTCATGAAGAATTTTCTAGGGAAAATGTATTCATATTTACATTACCTTAAAAAAAATCCACGAAAATGCTTACACACAGTGGCAGACTGTGGGAGGTCTCGGTTAACCCATTTGTTAAATTTGCATTTAATTTTCAAGCCTCCCTTTTTTTGGCTAGTTGATTCATTCAAAGGAAAATACATCTTACTCACTGAACTTCGCATGTTAATCTGAATAACCTTTAAACCCGATGAACAGCATATTTCTGCGACAAAGATAGCTTTCTGACTGCACAATCTATTTTACATTAAGCGAGCTTGTGCCGAATAAGTTTATTTGCTATTTTATGTAATTTCTGCGATATTTTGTAATTATTATATTTTTGTAAATTTAAATTAAAATTTAATTTTTTTAAGATATTTTCTTTTTATTCACAAATATTCGTATTTTCTGTTTTTCTAAGAAATATTTAATTAGATTCTGATACTTTGTTTTCATAAGATAAAGTACGAAGCCTTTGTTAAAATTTTCATAGCTCACTGTAGCTTACACTGCAAGTCCATTCATCCGATTTTAAACTAAGAATGAATGACAATCTATCTTTCCATTTATTGGTCCTATCGACTTAAATACAGTGAGTCTGAATAAAGAGGAAAAGATCTTTCGTAAATATAAAAGCCGTTATAAACGCATTTCTAAATAATAATTTAAAAATATCACGCTCCTTTCAAAAGGTTTATTAATTACAAGTATAAATTTGTATATTGAAAATTA
This sequence comes from Stegodyphus mimosarum, assembly GCA_000611955.2. NCBI lineage: Eukaryota > Metazoa > Arthropoda > Arachnida > Araneae > Eresidae > Stegodyphus > Stegodyphus mimosarum. The sequence continues at coordinate 131,885 of KK119334.1, read as the reverse complement.
CGGAGGGAATAACATATATGTATTTGCAATTACAGGAATAAGTATTTCTATTATTGCAGGAATAAGTATGCAATAGGGCTTGAAAAATTTGGATAGATAAATATTTTTCTTCAATTAAATATTACGATTTATTAACTATCAGCTTTTCATCGACTGTAGGTATCTATTCTCATCAGCAAATGATAATATCCTGGGTTCAAATGAGCCCTGACAAAAGCTGATCAACTGCTATTGAACTCTGAAGAAAATTTTCCCTCTAATTTATTAATTATATTTAATTTATTCGTTATATTAGTTTATCTCAATTATATTTACTTTTTAATTATTTTTAATTATTTATTTATTATATTAATTTATTATTAATCATAATGGATTGGAATATTTGAATATGAATTAGCTGTATATTTAAGAAAAATATTATGACTGCTGAAAAAATGCTTTTTTGGAATGTTTGCTTTCTTACACAATGCAGAAGAATTCATTTTTACTCAAAAGTAAAATTTGTTAGCTAATTAATCTGTCCTCTATCCAGCACTTTATTTCAGAGATCCGTATTAATGTGGCATATATTTTTTTAAGTTTAAATGCTTCAAGAATAATTAGAAAAGGACTTAATTCTCTCGTTATTTTATTTATAAGTCTCAAATTAAAAACAACTTAATGTTTATATGGCATTAGAAAATTAACCAAAGAGCAGCGACCACAATGTAATTCAAAAACAGTCTTTAGACATGAAAAGGTTGAAAGGCCATTTGAGTTAAGACTATTTTCTCAGATACTCAGATAATTCGCATACATGTAACATAGCAATCGGAATGCAAAACGCTTTACTACAGGTTCATTGATGTAACAAATCTATGTCTTTCTACGCCTATGGCTTTAAGAAAAAGATGTTACTTGTCGTACAGTTTATCGTTCAATAATACATTTTCACTGTACAAAATCGCATTTATTCAAAGAATTCAATTTGTATTTTCAATTTCTCTGTATAAAACAGAATACACAGAAGTTAGATGTTTAAACGACTCCCACACTTTTCACGACTCCAAGTTAGATTTTTTCCCTTTTTTTCAGCTGTCCCCGGAAAAAAGGGGTTCTAAATTTATGACTTGACCATATATAGGCAGCATTCATGTCTACGACTGATCTAGGAGCAGGTTATTATCAGTTTCATGAAGCAAATCAAAAGAAGACTGCCTTTTTTTTTGTCCATTTTGTACTTTCAATTTTTGGGAATACCATTTGGTTTGCGAAATGCCCCTGCAGCTTTTCATCGGCTTCATTTAGATCAGAATTAAAAGATGTTTTTGCATCGCCATACCTCGAAGATAACATAATAACATAACGTTATCAGAAACTTTGATGAACATTTATCAGATCTGAGAAAAGTGTTTGAAAGACTTTCTATGTTTAAACTAAATGCTAACAAAAGCAAATGCCATTTTGCTTCTGAAGAGTAAAGTATTTAGGCCACTGGATTACAGAAGAAGGTATAGAAGTAGATGTTGAAAAGTATCTTCCATTCAGACATTCAGAAGATTCCTAAACCAACATGCATGAAGGAAATTCAGTCTTTTCCACAGAAGGTTCCGAAGATATGTCCTTAATTTTTCAGAAGACTCTAGGCCCCCTAATGACTTAAAAAAAAGAAAACATGAAGTGAAACATAACAAAAAGTATTCGAAGAGTTGAAGAGAAGATTGATCTTACCACCTATATTATCTCAGCCTGATGGAACCAAATCAGTTATGATTAGGACAGATTCCAGTAATTATGCTTAGCTATCCTTATTCAAGGAGAAGGACCAGAAGAATATGGGATTGAATGTGCAAGTCTGATTGCAAAACTCAGCAGAAAGAAATTATTCGACAAACGAGAGAAAAGCTCTTGCCATAGTTTGGGCTCTTGAGAAGTTTTGCAGCTACGTGGAAAACCAAGAAATAATAATTACATCTGACCGCCAACCCCTGAAGCGGCCAATGAGTATTAAATCATCATCTGGTCATTTGGTTTGATGGCGCCTTCAAATCCAGTCATAATACCCAAAAATTTACTATACTGCAGGAAAATCGAATTTAATATCAGACCTTCTTTCTAGATCATTTCATGCAAATAATGACTTTGTGATTTAAATTCTGTTTCCATAGATTTACCATCTCGGAAATCTAAATACATTCATGATGAGCAAATGAAAGGTGAAGACTGTATTCAGAGTGGTGAAAGAGATCAAAATTGTGTAAAGTGGATTATCCAAAGACGACACTTCTTCGCAATGTGGTCAAAGCCCAAGGGGGAGTTTGTAACCTAGCCGTAAATAGCAACAGCATGAAAAAGATTTAAAACAAAACTAATAACTCAACCGTTAGTTCAAGATTCGACGGATTTTTGCATAGACACAACTTTTACTCTTTTCCCAAATTAAATTTCTATATGTCACTTTTTATTAATTTTGGCATGTAATTCTTGTATGTAGTGTTTCTATTTTAATTAAATTTACTTTGTTAAATGTACAAAGTTTACCTTAAAATTTAAATTTTTTCGGTCACAGTTTTCAGCTAGTCAGTGAAACAGCGCTACACCATAATGTTTTAGAACTGTGCTGTTTTTCCGTGTTTTATTTTCTCTCGCGATGTTCGTTTTCGCCTGTAACTGAAATTTTACGGTATGATTACATATGTAACGCTAATTTCGAGTTAGAATCGCTATAGTTAAAAAGAGTTAGTTAGAGCTATAGTTAAAAACGTTCGAAAATCTCAAATATATCTAGAAACTTTATTGTAAAGCAAAAATTTGAGAAACACTGAATTTAGTTAGTGATCTGTAAGGTGTTGAAGGCTGTTGTCAACGACAAACGTAAAATTGCCTCCTTATTAAGAGGAATCTCGTAGGCATGGGCTAATGTTACTGTCGGACAAGTGAGAATAAGTAACAACGACAACTTTGTTGTTGCAGTCTCGTGTCGTGTCGCGTCTTCATCTTCTGTCTCTCCAACCCGATTCACTCTCGTGCTAATCTGTGCACTTCAAACCGTGCCTATAGATCTTGGCACATATTCCTCAGGCGATGAAGGTGCACCCGGAGGACGAGTTTTCTCCATGCCTAGTAGTTTGCAAACTTCTTGAATTAGAGCCAAGATAAAAATAATTCATTGATCAGAAGGTAACTGATGAAGCCCACCAAATCTGAAAATCAAAAGCTATAGCATTACCTCTGGCACCGTGAAAAGCTCTTGATCAGCGATAGGATATGCTTCAGGCCATTTTGTGAAGTAATCAGTGACATCAAGGATATATTTTTCGATATTAGCAGATCGTGCAAAGGTACCAATATATCGAAAGCGATGGGCTCTGTTGCGGCAAAGCCATCGAACTATTAAAAATAACATTACCCTTTTTGTGAATGGCATCACTTACGTTTTTGTATTCATAAATGTTCTTGCTTGTACTGTACGTTATATTTATGTTAGGAAATAAATAGGCATAAAAATACTATCTCCTAATATTTGGTGCCGAAATAACCATTTACGAAACAGGACCTTGAACTTATACTTCCTACTGTTGGATTATTTTTGCTGAATTATTTTACTCCCGACATTAAAGCGTAGTTTTGTTTTGTGTTCTCTACTACTCGAGCAATGGCGCCGACCGCTGAAGCTGTAGACAAAATGACGCAACTGAAACGAAAGCGGAAAGCCGTGCGAAGTAATGTTTCTCGCTTTTCTACTGAAATTGATACTTTGAACGATGATTTCTCAATTGAAAAGATTGAATATATTTCTAATCGCTTAACAGCTGCCTTAAATGATATGAAACTAATAGATAACGAAATTCACAATTTTCTTTCTGACGATGAATACGAAAATGATAATTTGCAGTGTGAAAACTACATAGATACTGGTGAATCCGCAGTTTTCAAAGCACAAAAAATTATTCAGAACAAATTATCGCTAACTGCAAATAATGTTACTGCTTCCAATATGGATACCAATGATTTGGCGATGAAATTTGGCGACCTTTCTACTACAGCGCCTGTGGCTCAATCATATACAGTTAAATTGCCAACAATTAAACTACAATCATTTACAGGAGAAATTGAACAGTGGCAATGTTTTTGGGAACAGTTTAAATCTTCTATAGATGCCAATCCACATCTTTCTGTTATTGATAAACATGTTTTCCTCAGAGGTTATTTAGATGGTGAAGCTAAACGCCTTGTTGATGGAATTAGTGTAATAGGAGACACCTATGAAACAACAAAAAAATTGTTAAAGGAAAGATACGGAAATAAAGATCGAATTATCCAGTCACACTTAGATTACTTAGAACATTTAACTGTTATTCAAGACCCATCTCCTACGCATCTAAATGATCTTTACATAGAATGTAACAGGAGAATTCAAGCTTTAACTGCTCTGGGTGAGAATATTGAAGCATACGGTAGAATCCTAGTGCCAAAAATTATTCGTGCGTTTCCCAATGATATTTGTTGCCGCTGGATTATCTATGCCAAGCGTGAAAAGCTAAATGAAGGTAATATTACTAGACTGATGCAGTTCCTGGCAGAAGAAGTGGAAGGTGTAATTGCAACACAAAGAGTTAAAGGTACGTCTTTTTCTGATCACACCGTAAAGTTCACGGTAGAAAATTTTAGTATCAATTCCAAAACAGTAAATAAACGTAAGAAAATTTCGCCATTTTGTTCATTTTGTGATACTACAGGACATTGGCCTCAATATTGTGAAACTGTTACAGACTATGATACTCGTGTTCAGAAACTTAAAACTTCAAATCGCTGCTTTCTGTGTACTAACCGTGGTCATAGAGTTTCAAACTGCCCAAGAAAAAATACTGCACGATGCACTAAATGCAAGAAAAGGCATCATGTTTCTATTTGTCCTCCTGTTGAAAACAATCAACTGCGGGTAACTAGCAGTGCTGTAAATCACATAACCTTTCCTAAAACTATTTTCACACATTTGCAAACTGCTCGTGTGTATGTTACTGGCCCCACAGGCATTACTAAATTAACACGCTGCATTTTAGATGGTGGTAGCCAAGCAAGTTTTGTTCACACAAACCTCATTGAAAAACTTAAGCTTAAAGTTGTCAGTTCCGCCTCACTTTTAGTTCAAGCATTTGAATCTTTTACTTCACAAGAACAACGTAGATGTGTTCAACTGTCACTTTCAAGTTTGTGGAGCAACCAAACATTTTCGATCTCCGCATTTGAAAGCTCCAATTCCTATACTACACATCCTACTGCTCCACCAGAAATAGTTCACTTTGCTCAGAAGAAAAGATTGAGAATTGCTGATCCACCGGATGACTCTTCACTGCCCATAGAAATACTTATTGGTGGTGATCATTATTGGCAAATTGTTTCCGCAGAAGCTCCAATCAAGCTTTCAGAATCTTTTGTTCTGATACCGTCAGTGTTTGGATGGGTTCTTAGTGGAACAAGAACGCATACTACAATCGCAGACAAGACTTCTGTCCATCAAGTTTGTGTGCAAGTTGAAACTGATTGTTTAAATGATCAGGTACGTCGTTTCTGGGAATTAGACACCATTGCGATACAAGATGCGCAGAAACGAAAAATGACTACTCGCGATGAAGAAATTTTATCAGAATTTCACAAAACTTACAACACTGAGGACAATCGAAGAATTGTGTCTCTACCTAAAAAGCCATTGCTCACACCTTTGCCTACAAACAAAATTATAGCGGAAAACAGATTTCATTCTCTTCAAAAAAGACTTGCATCTAGTGATGTGTTCAAGACACAATATGACAAATGCATGCTGAATTACATTGAACAAAAACATGTTGAAGTATGTTCCATAGATGAATCCAATGAGAAGTCAGTATATTACCTTCCTCATCATGCTGTAAGAAAGAAAACGCAATCTGAAACCAAGTGGAGGATTGTGTTCGACGCTTCCTCGCATGCTCCAGGAATGCCTTCACTGAACGATATCTTGGAAGCTGGCCCGAATCTTCTTCCTGAAACTATTGGTTGTCTACTAAGGTTTCGATTGCATGAATTCGCTGTTACATGTGATGGTAAGCAAGCTTTCTTACAGTTGTCACTACATAAAGACGATAGGAACATCACAAAATTTTTTTGGTACAAATTACAATCTGATTCATCTCAACCTACTACCTTTACAGATGAAATAACTGTTTATAGATTTACTCGTTTACCATTTGGTCTTACTTGCAGTCCGTTTTTACTCTGTGCTGCCACACGAGAATTGGCTGCAAGACATATCACAGAATTTCCAATTGCTGCATCAATGATAGATAAACATCTCTATATGGATGACTTTCTTGCTAGTATGGAAACTGAATCACGCATTATAATGCTATATCACGAGATCAAGAATTTAATGGCTCTAATGAAACTGCCTATGGAAAAATGGGCTACAAACTCTTTGAAACTCAAAGATGTACTACAAACACATGAAGAATCTCACAAAACGGAAACAACCGTCTTAGGTATTGGCTGGAATACAAATTCTGATACTTTGAAGAATGCATTCAAGACTTCCCTCTGTGTTTCTACCCCAGACAAACCACTTACAAAGAGATGGTTACTCCGCTGCATTGCTAGTTTTTATGATCCCTTAGGACTTTTTTCACCATTTACTATCCTTGGGAAAATCTTATTCCAAGATACATGGATTCTTGGAATCAAGTGGGATGAATTACTACCTGCTAATTTATCAACTTTATGGTATGCAGCTGTAAAAGAACTTGATGACATTTGCTCCCTTCAAATTCCTCGATGCATAGGCATTTCATCACATGTTCCCTTTGCTATTCATGTGTTTTGTGACGCATCTGAACGTGCCTATGGTTCAGTTCTCTACATTGTTACTTTTAAAGGTGACCAAACGAATGTGCATTTAGTGTGTAGTCGCAACAAACTAGCTCCTATAAAGAAAGTTACCTTACCTCGTTTGGAGCTCTTAGCGGCCCTAATGGGAGCACGTTTGTTACAATATTTCTGTGCTGAAACAAATATATGTTCGTCGAATGCAACATTATGGAGTGATTCTCAAGTTGTCTTAGGGTGGATACGCAGTGACCCCAACAAGTGGAAAACTTTTGTTAGCAACAGAGTAACAGAAATTATTTCCTATACTAATCCTTCACAGTGGAGACATTGCCCTGGCAGAGACAATCCAGCTGACAAACTTTCTCGAGGTGTTTCACCATCAACACTAAAAAACCTAAAAATTTGGTGGAACGGCCCTCCATGGTTAGTCAAATCTCCAGAATATTGGCCTCATTCTGATACTATCTCTACAGATTACAGTCATAACTTAGAAAGAAAGAAAGAAAAAGTTCAGACCCTTCACATCGTATCTACTCAACCAATCATAAATGCTACAAACTACAGTTCTTACTTTAAATTGCTACGTGTAACATCCTGGATTTTTCGCTTTATTCACAACTGTAGGAAACAAGAAAAGTTAGTGGGTGAGTTACTTGCCACAGAATTAAATCAAGCTCGTATTTATTGGATACAGACCGTTCAAAAAGAATCCTTTCCTTCAGAATATGAAGCTCTGTTGACAGGAAAATCACTCCCTAAGAAATCAAGGATAAAAAAATTTAACCCCTTTTTCAAGAACAATGTTATACTTCTTGGTGGTCGACTACAATTTTCTGATTTATCTCATGCTGAAAAACATCCCATATTATTGGAAGGTTCTCATCATTTTACAACCCTACTGATACGCCAAACACATTTACGAATGCATCATCTCGGTGTTCGGATTGTACTTTCTCAGCTTCGTTCAGAATATTGGATATTAAGAGCAAGGCACGCCATTAAAAAGGTGTTAAAGACTTGCCTTCCATGTAAAGTACTGAAACAAAAGAGAAGTGAACAGATAGAAGCTCCATTACCAGCTGAGCGAATTCAAAAGTCATCTCCTTTCGAAACTACCGGAATGGATTTTACTGGACCACTCTACGTAAAAAATAACAACTTCGTTACAAAAGCTTACATTGTCATCTTTACATGTGCTACAACCCGAGCTATCCACTTAGAATTAGTTTCCGATCTGCGTACTGACGTCTTCCTACTTGCATTACAACGTTTTGTCTCTAGACGTTCACTTCCTCATACGGTGTATACTGATAATGCCACAACTTTCTGTGCTGCGGACAAAGAGCTGAAATTATTCTGGGATACTATATCTTCTGCCAAGGTACAACAATTCTATGCCCACCACAACATCAAATGGAAATTCATCGCCCCACGAGCGGCTTGGTGGGGAGGATGGTGGGAAAGAATGATAGGCTCAATTAAGCAATGCCTTCGGAAAACATTAGGTAAGGCTCTTTTGGATGACGCTGGTTTGATCACTGTATTATGTGATATTGAAGCCGCTCTTAACAGTAGACCGATTGTCCATGAATATGGAATAAAAGATGACTCTGAGGAAGCTTTAACACCCTCGCACTTCCTCATAGGAAAGAAATTAACTACTATTCCTTCCAGCCCCACAAATCCTGAAACAAATTTAAATCGTATGTGGAAGAATCGTCAACATTTGATGGACTCCTTTTGGAAAAGATGGCAAAAGGAATATCTGATGGACTTGCGTACATTTCATCAAGTGCGGAATCCATCTGAAACAAATAAAATCCGTAAAGGGGACATTGTCCTACTACAAGAAGATGTTAGACCTCGCCACACTTGGAAAAGGGCACGTGTCGAGGAGCTAATCCTTGGCCGCGACAAGAAAGTCCGTACTTGTGTTCTACGCCTCAATGGACATACCATTACCCGATCGGTGCAGCTGGTCATCCCCCTGGAGGTTGACCAGGGTGGGGAGGATGTTGCGGCAAAGCCATCGAACTATTAAAAATAACATTACCCTTTTTGTGAATGGCATCACTTACGTTTTTGTATTCATAAATGTTCTTGCTTGTACTGTACGTTATATTTATGTTAGGAAATAAATAGGCATAAAAATACTTTCTCCTAATAGGCTCAAAACGCGTTCCTTCACTGTAATGTTGCAGCTTCCCTCAGCTGCGTTTCTTCAGTCGTTTCCGGCCCGAACAATCATCGTGAGACTTGAACCACTACTGTACGTCAGCCCTTGCACTACGCCACTAGAAGCTCTCTCGAACTCTATGCAGAGTCTTCATTATTCCAAACTAGCCTCCTGTTGGAGTGTTATAAAATTCCTTGAGGACATGCGGGATCCGAGAACTTAGAAGTATCAGCTGCAATCGGAGCACTTTTCCATCATACGATTCGAACTACACCTACAAGACGCCGTTTCGAATATGGAGTAAGTGCCAGTGGGGCTGAATATTGTTTTGCTGTAGGACTATACATTTAAATGAAGTGCCAAGTAAGTTTCCTGTTTGAAGGCTCTGTTGAGTGAATTGTAAGTTTAATGTTACCATCTTCCAACTGATGTTTCCTGACAACTTCGTCTCGCTATAGGTCTGCATCAGAGGATGCTGCAATTGTAACTTTACGTGCAACCGGATTAACCAACGCATATTTCGCTTCGACCTTGGAACAATATCGGCAACTGTCGAGGCAGGGTCTCCTTGACAGCCCGTCGGCGTTTCACTGTGACGATCCTTTCCTATAATGGATAGTGGTGTCATATTCCTGGAGTCTCTGTATCCATCCGGCTATTTGGTCTTCGTGAATTTTGAAATTTAAGAGTCAGGCGAACGATGCACGATCTGTGTGGAGCAGGAATTTTCTGCCGTAGAGATAATGACGGAAATGCTTTACGGTTTTAACTCTGCTCTACGGCCGAGCAATTCTTTTCTGTTCATACAGTAACTCCTCTTTGGTTTAGATAACCATTTGCTCCAGAATGTTACAACACGTTCTTGACCGTTTATTTCATGAGACAAAACAGCACTGACACTCAAACTGTTCGCATCTGTGTCAAGAATAAAAGATTTGTAGAGCTGAGGATACGTTATGATTGTAATAGATATTGAAGCCTCCTTTAGTTCATTGAATGCGTGCTTTTGTCCAGAAGAACTTTTCTTTCTCTCCGTCAGTTTTAGAAAGTGTCCTGCGATGGAAAAAAACGTCCTTCACAGATCTCTTACATTAGGTGCAAAGTCCAAGGAAGCTTCTCAGATTCTTAGGGTATTTTATTACGCCCTAACCGAAATTTCTGTTTTCAGCTACAGAAGAAAAAGTTTTGTTCTTGCTGGTACTGTGATATCGTGTTAAACTATGATTTAGTGGACACATGTAACTCCTTCAACTTTTAATTCCAAATAGGGGTACGTTCTCAAAGGCAGAATGAAATTCGTTATTTTTCAAGTCCAAGGAAAATTACAGTATTGTATAACAAGTTCAAGGAAAAATTATATTTCCTTAAAAAGTCTAATCCGAAGTATGCAAAGGTCTGTAATCTCTACTGTGTGATGGTAAGTGGGACTTTGAAACATGATGTTAACCTTTAACTTTACATCGATGTCGATTTTATTATCGGACATAGTTTTGAAGGAAAGCCAGTGCGCCGTCTAGGTGAGTTTACCTATAATTGTTCAGCCAAATCTTTTCGGGTGATGGTAACATTGGCTCCAGTATCGATGGTCATATTGTAAAGAACTTCATTGACATGTTCCATGATGAAGACTGTGCTACTGCCTCACTCATTGCAGATATCTGAAGAAAATGGAACTTCTCAATAACTAGTAACCTCCGCTTCACTAGATAGCCACTTGTTTGTTTCCCGATCCCTTGCTAGAAGCGGTCTCAATTTCCATGCTTCGAGTGTTCTGCACTCCCTTCGTACGTGTCCTTCGCCACCTTAGTTCCAGCACTTTAGGGTCAGTTTGTTGCCGCTCCTATTACGCCCCAAGCTATTGACTGCTTGGTTAAATTGTCTAGACGAGCAGTCACTTGATCCATGAAATCCTGGTTTTGAGAAGCTCTGATTAGGTGGCGGTCTCTAAGGAGTTGTTGCTCGACTTCCTCGAATTTCATGTGGTAAACTAAAGCGCTTTTTAGGTCCTTAACATCCGCTATTCAAAGAGATGTTACTATCTCAGGGTCCCGTATGCCATCGATGAAGTACTGAGGAACAGGATTTCCCTTGGTTTTGATAGGCTATCCGAAAAAGCGAGATGAGACAGCCTTTCAATATCCGTGGCGAGCTCCTGGAGTGTTTCCGTGGGTTTGTGTTGCCAAGATTTTAACAGAAATCGAAATCTAGTATCTGGTTTTCGGGTAGAGTTTGAAGAATGTCCGCTGCGTCTGCTGTTAAAAAAGCGGCGAGATCACAAACCTTAGCTTGGGAATCCTATCTATTTGCTTCCGCATCAGAATTGTGTCCAGCTACAGCTATAGATTTCTTTAAACTATTAACTTCCTTGGTGACAACATTAGAAATCTTCATCAATTAGTTCCTCGATAGCAGAAATTCTTTCACCTGTTTGTTGTGTGGCAACAGATCCTGTTTCTTTGATTTCTTGTTCGCCAGCAGACGTTCTTTCTTGAATTTCTCGAATTTCTTCAATTTTATCTCCAACCGTGTGCGTTCTGCCTTCCATAGCTTCGAATTTGTTTTCTATTATATGAATTATTTCTCTTTTCATTTCCTCTTGGCCTGTTTCAATATTTTCTTGACCGCTTTTATCTATCCTTGACCCAATTTCATGTTCTCTTTAAAGGAATTTACGTCTGTTTCCATCTTTTCCTGGAATACAGCAAATGCAGTCTCCAGCTATCTTAGTATCTCATTAATTACTCTTATCACCAGCATTCAACGCCTCTTCTAAATTGATGCGTGCGTACGGGTTCGTAGTTGACTAAATGCACACGGAACCGATGATAGTTTGATAAAATTTATTTCGCCAAAAAAACATTTTACAGTTGTGGAACGTTTCACAAAAGTACTCGTGCAGATATTCTTTGTATGGCAGAGCAAACCCAATAGTTACCATTTGAAACTATTAATAACGTTAAACACAATACAATGCAAAGTGCGTACGATCTTTCAATACTCAGAGGTCAGGTCTGATCTAAAAAACTGAGAGCTGATACTCTCTTCTGGCTTATATAGTTTTCCCCAGACTGCAGAGAAATCTCTAGTACTTTCCACTTTTCGAAATTACTGGAAGGCATATGTGGTTAAAGTTACATCTAAGGGCAGGATACGTTTACAGTTATGTATGGGGATCAATTACAATACCACTGACAGTTATACAGGGATCGGACTTAAATGTCGCCAAACCATAGCGAGCTTGGAGAAATCTCGCCAATTTAGCCAGATAGCCATTTACTTTAGTATTAAATAGACTTGCCCCTGGAATCTTATTTTTCCGCAGGTATAACCCTTCTTCAGTTACATTATAAAAAATGTTGCATTACAAAAAAAGAAATATTCTACGCTGCTGGCCGCCGTAAACGCAACACCCTGAAGGAAGCATGCAAATAACATGAAATTTACAATATGCATTAGCGAAGGTTAGTATGCAAATGATTAGAATTTCAGCGCAGACGCGCCTGTGGCGCCACTTCAAAGCGCTATTTAAGGCTTGGAGTTTTCGACGATTTCAAGTTCGACAATTGTGGTCTTCTTATGGCTTTTTCAAAAAAAAAAAAAAAAAAAAAATAAAGATCAATTATGCCTCGTAGTAAACAGTGATCATCGTTTGATCAAGTATCCGAGTTCGACAGAGGAAGGATAGTAACCTACCGAGAGTGTGGATTATCTTTCAGGGAAATCGGTAGTCGTGTTGGACGAAACCAAACAACTGTAATGCGGATATATGACAATTGGATGCAGGAGGCTACGACGGACCGACGTGTTCGATCGCATCCACTTCCGTGCACCACTTCATGTGATGACAGGAAGATTGTGCGCATGACAGTGACGGATCGCCCAGTCGCATCACGAATCATAGCACAGCACGTTCAGTCTGTAACGCCTCATCCAGTGTCTGCGAGTACCATTCGATGCCGTTTACAACAGAGTGGTCTGTCTGGCAGTACTTCGAAGTACGTTTACGCAAACAAGATACGAGAGTTCAAGACTGCTGTGAAATATGATACAGATATTGATTTCGGAGGAGTTGAAAACATTTCATTCCAAGAATGAAAGCACTGAACATTATTCTGATAAAGAGTTTGGTCTTACGTATCTCGAACCACAAAAGAGAAAAGAACTCGGGGAAATTTTAAGAAAGCATGCCAATCTAAGGTCTAGTATTCCGAAAATTGCCAGTATTGGAGAACGTAACACCAAACTAAAACGAAACTGAAAGTATACCAAAGAAGCAGAAGCCGTACCGGATACCCGAAGTTCTAAAAAAGGAAGTTAATCGACAAATCGATGAGCTTTTACAGAATCAGAAATCAGAAAATGAATAACACATTCAATGATTTTATGGGTCAAAGAACTGTAAGATTATGTGTGGACTATCAATATATGGACTCGGAAAATGAAACTGATGCCTTTCCATTAAAAAACGCCACATCTAATTTACTAAGTGTCAAAAATCCAACTACAACACTTTGACTGATCTTCTTAAAGGATACTGGCAAATTTTGACCATTCCATTTGAATATTTTTAAACTGCTAAAATGGTAAACTCAAACTCGTAAATATTTCGAATGTTATATGATGTGATTAATTATTGAACCATGGTTTAGTAAAGTATTTCGAATGTTATATGATGTGATTAATTATTGAACCATGGTTTAGTAAAGTACGATATGTTTAATGATTGATTTGCATAACTCTTCTATGCCGTTAAAATAATTTTTAAAAAAATTAGGTGTAATGAAAAATTAATTGAATATTATATCTTTTAATGAGTAAGAGTATTGGATTCATGATGAAATAATTTTGAATATATATAAAAGTATAATTGAAATAACTAAGAATTGGTTAATTAAACTTGAAAATTTCATGATTATTTTTTTATTTGTTTTGATTCAAGAATATTTGTATGCGGATTTGGCAGGTCACTTAAAGACAATAAAATCTTTTAGAATGAGGTGTCATGATCTGATGAATACTACACGTATGCACTGTAGCCTAACCGGCACTGTAGCCTAACGATTCTCTACCAAGCAACACCGAGTCAGAACAGACACCACAAGAAGGGAATGCCATGAAGAAGTTATATATTACAAGCCAGACGAAACATCATGTTATTAGGTTTACGCGAACTATATCTGTTTATTTAAATTGAATCGAGAGTTTACGTGCTAAATTATGACATACAAAATAGTGAGAGACTACCAGTTTTTTTTTAACTTTTCCTTAATGAATAATAAATATGAAATACAAATGCACCTTTAAAATACGCATACCCAGGGTTCGATTTACAAAGTGATATTTGCATTTCATTAACTGGTTCTGTCATTAACACAAACATATTCCTAAATAAGCTCAAATCGTAGCTACTAAATTATTACATTTTTCTAAGTGTCACAATAACATATTAATATCAAAATAGACATACAAATACAACTTATCCCGGTATTAAATTCACAAATAAATATTCACATTTAAATCTAAGATCTTAAATATCACATTGTAATCCCACGGGTCTCAAGCGCGGCACCTAGCGGACACCGGAGGGAATAACGGCCTTTCAATAAGTGTATTGGAGTTAAGTATTAAATATGATGTTCTGACCTGAGAGTTATTTTGTAACTTCAATGTTTAATTATAATGTTCTTATAAGTTTTACGTCCTTAAGTGTAATGTTCTTTTTAATTGCGTTTCAGAATTAAAACTCAAGATGAGTCTTTTGCTTAGTTACAATGCTGGCCACCGTAAATGCAACACCCTGAAGGAAGCATGCAAATAACATGAAATTTACAACATACATTAGCGGAGCTGAGATATGCAAATGATTAGAATTTCAGCGCAGAAGCACAATACGCGCGTCTGTGGCTACCACTTCAAGGCACTATTTAAGGCTTGGAGTTTTCGACGATTGCAAGTTCGGCAATTAAAAAAAAAAACGAACGAGCAATTATGCCTCGTAGTAAACAGCGATCATCGTTTGATCACGTATCCGAGTTCGACAGAGGAAGGATAGTGGCTTACCGAGAGCGCGGTTTACTTTCAGCGAAATCAGTAGTCATGTTGGACGAAACCAAACAACTGTAATGTGGATATTAGACCGTTGGATGCAGGAGGGTAAGACGGACCGACGTGTTCCATCGCATCCACCTCAGTGCGCCACTTCACGTGATGATAGGAACATTATGCGCATGGCAGTGACGGATCGCTCAGTCACATCACGAACCATAGCACAGCACATTCAGTCTGTAACGCTACATCCAGTGTCTGCGCGTACCATTCGACGCCGTTTACAGCAAAGTGGTCTGTCCGCAAGACGTCCATTGCTTTGTCTACCCTTGACGCAGAACCACAGACGTCTCCGCCGCCAATGGTGCGATGAAAGAAGGATGTGGACGGCAGAATGGAATGAAATTGTCTTTACTGAGGAGTCACGCTTCTGTCTGCACCACCACGATGATCGGATTCGAGTCTGGAGACACCGTGCAGAGAGGATGCTGAATAGCTGCGTTATGCACCGCCACACTGGTCCTGCACCGGGTATTATGGTAAGGGCGGTATTGGATATCACTCTCGCATTCTTCTAGTACGCATTGCCGGTACTTTAAACAGCCAGCGCTACATCTTCGAGGTGTTGGAGCGAGTTGTACTTCCTTACCTTCAGGGCTTCCTCACAGCCTTATTTCAACAGGATAATGCGCAACCATACGTGGCACGCATTGTCCAAGGGGTCTTCGTCAATCGCCAGATTGAATTGCTTCCCTGGCCGGCTCGCTCTCCGGATCTTTCGCCGATAGAAAACATGTGGTCCATGGTTGCTGAACGATTGACCCAGATTACATCCCAAGCTGCCACACCAGATCAGCTTTGGCAACGTGTGGAAGCTGCTTGGTCTGCTGTATCCCAAGAACACATCCAAAGTCTCTTTGAATCAATGCCGAGGCGTGTGGCAGCAGTGATCTCCAACAATGGCGGCTACTCTGGTTACTGATTTTGGAAGGAACCACACTTCACAGAAGTCTATAAATTTAATCATTTGATACTTGGTCAACATGTTATCTACTACATAAATTTTATTGTGATATCTCTTGTCTTTCTTGGTATTGCAATTTGGGTGGCCAGCAGTGTATAATTTCACTAAAATTATTTACATATATACAAAATTCCTAACAGTGTGTATTTGCTTTGTTATTGGAAAATTTAACGTAATAAGAGGACAGCTGAGTTTATTATCCAGTGTGTTTAATAAACAGCAATTATCTTGTACATATATATATATAATTTTAACAAAAATTTGATATGCTTAGTAAAATTTAAAGCTTTTCAATGTGAAAATCTGGCGTAAATGCAACTCAGATTGATTAAATTAAATTTGTGAATAATGAATGATTATACTATCCGGGAAAGCGCTATATGGTAGTGAAAAGAAAGAACTGTAATAACTAGTAAAAAAGATTAGCAAACAAAACAGAAATTAAATTTAAGCAAAAAAAAAATTTCAAAAAAAAATTAAGTTAAGAATTAAAAGCAACTGAAAATCTTTTATAAAAAGTGCATTTAGTTATTCGTAATTTATTATTTGAGATAGACTCCGCAAGCGTAATTATCTCAAAAATTAAACTCCAGCAATTGGGAGTTCTGAAAATTCGCTTTGTCCTTCTTGACTCTTTGTAATAACTACATAAACATCGATAT
This sequence comes from Stegodyphus mimosarum, assembly GCA_000611955.2. Classification (NCBI taxonomy): domain Eukaryota; kingdom Metazoa; phylum Arthropoda; class Arachnida; order Araneae; family Eresidae; genus Stegodyphus; species Stegodyphus mimosarum. The sequence goes on along the minus strand of KK119334.1, from coordinate 115,138 downwards.
GAATATTAAAAAAGTATACAAAAAAATTTACATCCCATTCTCAAAGGGTCAAGAATATGCCACAACGTGTGTTCAGACATAAAATAATTAATTGAAGAGTTTAAAATTCAAAAGAACAATTAATACGTAATCAACATTTACTGCAGTAGAAGTGAATAAGAAAAGAACCACGCCAGATTTTACAAAGAAATATATGATAGGCCAACAATAATTGCTTGAAGCTTAATTAAAAATATCTTTGTTTCCTAAAAGCTAAAATGCATGTTTGTGAATACTAAACATTTTATTCCTAACAAAAACATTTTTTGAACAGCACTTAATTATTACTAAGGAACACAAGAAATTTCTTATCTGCTACTGAAGCCTAAAAATCGTAACGGTACTAATAGTATAAAGCAACGGGAATTTTTACTTATAAGTTGTTGAAATAAATCGGAAAAAAGAACTGAAAGGTCAGAGTTTATTAAATGCATGTAAGTTCTGAAAATTAAAACAGAGCCTGAAGATTAAACTTAAATGTTACGTACAAATAAAAAAACTTACTTCAAAGATTTCTGTGAGCTGAAATAAAATGGCGACCTCATCGGCTAAAAACAAGAGTGTTGAAAAAAATGTCGTTGCAAAAAAAGACTCTTAAGTTTTCTCGCTGCTAACGATGGATACAGAATGGTACTTGGTTGCTACTGAAGGCTAAAATCATTTCACAAATGCAAAGAAGTAACAAAAAGCTCAAACTGGCGATCTATAGGTAGTACTTTATAATAAGAAAGTAGCTAGTGTCGTTTATTAAGAAGCGTTGGCTAAGAATTGGCTAAAAATTTCTAGAATGTGATTGGGCTTCATGGCAATGAACTTAGGGACAGCGGTTAAAAATTAAGTTTGCACTAAGATACTGTAGAATCAATCTCACGAGGAAGCCGTTTAAAGTTCAAAATGGCTACTAAAGTATGAAGAAAATAAAATATATTCAAGCATAAAGTTACGGAAAACGAAAATAGTAGAATAAAAGTATGAAGTCGGTTTCTATTGCGTCTTAAGAAATAGAAATTAGCCTTGTTATTAATAACTGAGGAGTCAGAGATAGATACAGAAGCTATACACATAAATAATAGGATCTAAGTACATTGTTCACAAATCTCTAGTTCTATTTATTCATTCTCCTTTATTCTCCCAGAAAGGTTTAGAATAACGCAACCATTGCGTAATAAAACAGGGATTAAATTTGGTAGTTAATGCCTGCTTTCTTAAGAGAAAGGTTAGTATCACTTATTGGTAATTTATTTTTAATTAAGATATTGACTAATAAAGGGACATCTTCTGGTAAATAATTAACTTGTGTACAAATATTCTTGATTCTAAGTAACTGATTGTGCATAGTTACCTATGACTTTATTGGGGATGTTTGAGTACCAGTCGTTTTGTCAAATTTAAAATCTCTTCTTTTGCCATAAAGTCTACTTTGCTGTAATGAATGATATGCAAATCCAAAAAGCTGATTTCTTTTTGAGTGGTTTTAGCCTTAGTAATAAGCTTGAAGGATAAATATCGTGTTTTTAAGTTTTTGAATTGTTAATTGCAGTAATATCATGAATATACCTGAAAGCATTTGTAAATTTTTATTTTCTTCATTAAGTGGCTTTTGGAAGTGAAATTTCTTTGAGAAAATGTAAAGGTTACAAACTGTGTTGAAAAATTAAACCCATTGGTATCTCATTCATTTTTAAGAAATAGAATCCTTATATTTAATGTAGTTATAAAAATGCGAAATTAAGGAAAATTTTCCAATTGTCTTATGTAATTACTGTTAGCATTAAAGGTAAACATTCAATGAGAGTTATTAAACTGTTGTCAATTTCTGTTAAAGGATGTGAGGTGTGATGGGGTGTGAGAGGCGCAGCCCAACACACCTGACAAACTTTACGTCAGAATCCGCAGAAAGGCCACAGGAAAACAGCCCGCAAAAAGGCCAAGACAAAAACAACAATACCTCCAACAAAACAAATAGTATATAAAGATGGTTAGTAAAAGGCAACCAAAGAAAATAATACAAATACATTCGGGAATACATATTATAATATTTTTTTCTTATTTGCCGAATTAACAGCACAAGGATGTGAGGTGTATAAATTCTCAAAATTAAAAAAGTTGCTTTTTTATATCATAATTTTTTAGTGCTCGTTTAGCTTGTTAATAATAGAGCAGACGTATTAGTAATTCTTTTAAGTAATAGGTTGGTTAAGTTCACTTTCAGTACGTAAGCTACAAAACTTTTTTCAAATAATACTGAAATTGTTACTCGCTTTGCTAACTTTGGTATTGCAAAATTCTGTTTAAGATTTTTAAATTCAATATCATGGCGATGACCACTTCAATTTTGAAATTTAGAAATCTTCGTTTGAGTCTTTCCATTCTAAAGAGGTACAAAGATTAATTTTATAACTAGTCTTAATAATAAACTAATTTATGCCTTTTTCAATAGTTTTGATGTAAAACTTTTTTGTTATCTTTAGAGACTGGTCTAATTTTTTTTTTCCTAATTTCATGTGCTGTCTTAGTTGCGGTCTTTGACTGCATTGAGATTACCTGTGATTATAATGTCCACGGTGTTTATCTATATAAGGAAGATTTTCAGGTATATTGCAGTAGTAGAGCACTAGGAAGGTATCGATTCAGGTATCGAGCGCTGGGAAGAGATGCTAATTTGACTTGGGAATTTTGCTAAAATTAATTTTATCGAAAAAAAGGATGAAGAAAATTAATTTTATAGAATAATTCGCTAGCCATTAGTTTGCCAGCTGCAAACTTATATTTATATTAATTTAAGTACTTCAGTAAATTTTTTTCACGTCTGAATTCACTTTGGGGTACATTATTGAGGTTTTGAGAATAGGGTCCACAAAATATTTGAGTATATATTTTTTAAATATTTTTATAGATATGTATTATCTCAAGTAGACAACAAGGGTGAAACGAATTTTCAAATATCCTTAATTGATAGAGTTTAATTTTTGAGATAATTACCCTCTGAGAAGTTTACCTCAAACATTAAATTTTGAATAATAAAAATGCAGCTTGTCATAAATAGTATGGAAAGTTTTTTTAATTGCTTTCAATTCTTATTTTAAAAACATATTTGAAAAATTCATTTATTTTATTTTGCTTGATATCAGTTTCTATTTTGATTGCTAAATCTTTTTATTAATTGCAAGAGTCCTTTTCACAAATATACTGCGCTTTCCCGGATAGTAGACTAATTAAATTTTGATAAATTGCATA